>VXAB01010756.1:221467-291199 GCA_013399175.1 Odontophorus gujanensis | reverse complement strand
AAAAAAAAAAAGAAAGAAAAAGGCTATGGGATAAAGAAGCCTGCAGGGACTCCAAGAAGAGTAAGGGAACATCCGTCATCAAATAAAAAGCAAAAATAAAAAGAGAGACAAAACAGGGAGATACACATGGCATGCAGAAACTGAGCTAGCTGCTTGGGGTGGCACAGAAGTCCCCAGTGCAGATAACCCATCCAAATAGAAAAGACAGAGCTTTATGGTCATTTACTGAGGTTTAATAGCTCTTTTCAAATCCCAAAGTGTTCACAGTGAACACGTGTAAAACAGCATGAGATCTTTTTTTTGTCTTTTCCCTTCAGGCTGCTCTTCCCTACTGATACAATGCCAAGAAGTTTAATTAAATGTCAAGTGTTGCAACATTTGTGCCTTAGGGAGGGGAAAGAAAGCACTGGCTGGCACTGAATTTTAAGAGCACATCATGACCATTGCATTTTCCTTAGAAGACTGTCAACTCACCTTTCCTTTGCTGATTATAAAGAAAGTGTCCCCTCGAGCACCTTGTCGGATAATATACTCCCCACTTTCATAGTGTGTCTGTAAAAAAAATAAAAAAAAAATATATATATATATAAAATAAAAAATGAACACGAACAAACATAAGCAGATACTGTTATTCAGTAGATAATTTGGCAGTTCTGCAGGATAACACTTAGGGAAACACAGCCCTGGACCAATTTTATCTGAGTTTGGCACTGGTTGTGATTTAAGAATTGCCCTACGTCCAGGAATGTAATAACTAAAAAGAAACTATTTGTGGCTTGCCTATTTTTCTTATTACTGTGTTGGTGCCAGCTTTTGCCCAGATGAATTATCTTCACAGCCTAAATCCACTTATACTAAGTAAACTTGACACAGGCATTTTTTGACAGGGAATACAGCACATTAATTAAACTGCAATAACTATTTTTACAAAAAAACATGTTCTCGTTTTTCTTTTTTTTTTTTTCCCCCAGCATTACCAGCAAGGATTTTATCAAACAATTAATTTTTTGCTCTCCTCCTGTTATTTCAGTAGTCTAATCTAATGTCTGTATTTTTTTTTTAATTTTTTTTTTTTGTCTTATCTTCTGGAATATTTATTGCTGAATGTCACCTTATCAGAGCTTGCATACAAACTTAATAGGATAGCTTCATCCTTTGCATTACCCTCATCAAATTCAATATGCATTTATACATCACCAAAAATAAAGACTCCACAGAAATATTTAGCATCCTTCAAAAACTAGCATCTCCTTCAGAGATGCTCTGCACCCTGCAAACTCAACAAACATCACTTCAACCGTAAACAGATGAAGGGATATGCAAAGACCTAGCATCTTCCCTAAACCTCCTGCTGGTCAAACTAATGCTGCAGTTTAATCAAGCTTCTGCAGAGAGCGCAGACATGGCTGCGGGTGTCAGCTCTGCTGTGCCCCAGCACTGAACTGTGCCAAACCTGCCCCAGGACAGCATGCACTGAGCTCTGGTGCGGATATTGGATATTGTTTGAAGCTCCAGCGAGTACAAAACCCCAGAAAAGAATGCCAGATCTTTTCAACCCGAAGTATGTATAAATAACAGCATGGATTTGAGCTAAGAAAGATGAATTAATCAGAATGCTAAAATGCAGTTAAAGATTTATTTTTTTATCCCAATGGTATTTTATTGACCTGTGTTTATTGCTTTTTTACACTCCAATTTCTTGGTTCCACTTAAAGACTGATAACAGGCTCCAACACGAAAACACACAAAGGCACACACTGAAATATCTGTTGCATCTGATAGAAATGGTTCCTTGCTTTGGAAGCACTGGGCATGTGGTGATACTAATGGAGGATTATTCCTTTAAGAAAATATACCTTAGTGAACTATATTATGTAATGAATTAGGCTAGGACTTAAAAATGTGTGCACAATATTGGGGTATTGTGGGGTGAAACTGGGGTGAAAGAAACCAGACCATCCAAGGAACATATCAGTAAAAAATACCCTTAGACTTTCCAGAGTGAAATGATTGAAAAAATAAAGTCCACTATCTGAGTCACAAATGCTTTCAGAAAGCACTTTGGAAAGGGCTTGGGTTGCCCTGTCCCTGCTGGACTCCAGCAATCAGATTACTTCTTCTGTTCCAAGTGCAAGAGAGAGAGAAGGAAGGAAGCATCATTCTCCATTTATTGTTAAAGGTTCAAAATACACATCTAGGATTTTCAATATAGCTTTTCATTTCACTACACATAACACGTTCAACACAGTAGATGTTCTTCCTCAGGCAGCCCTGTTTCTTGCTCTTCATCACCTATCCCATCACTGAGCAGCTGGTGCAGCTGTGACTCAAGTCCTGCAGACACACGCAATTCCCAACCTTGAGTTCTCCCAGCCTTGCGACCCAGGCTTTCAAGAATCCCAACCTGCCTCTGGTGTTTCAGCACTTCTTATCTACCTTATCTTCTTTTTCCTGGGCTCTTGGCTCACTCAAATCACTGCAAGCCTCTCTCCCCACATTCTAATCACTTTCCTCCAGTGCTTTGTTTAGTTCCCAGTCATGCAGAGCTCTCGTTTCGCTTGACCTCCTCCTTGGCACTTCTTCCTGCCCTATTCCTTTGGTCCACGTCTTCATCTTTAGGTATTTCAGGCCCATTTCTTTGATGACTAATCCCACTGTGCTTCTTTTTGCTTGAATCAACCTGTCTTCAACAACGCTCCCGTCCTCTTACACTCCCTCCTTCTCTAACGCAAAGCCGCTCATCCGTGTGCATTGCCCTTCTAACCAAATTACTTCTGACCATTTAGACTGAAAGCACTCTGCGAAGTCAGAAAAGTGCAGAAGTGCTCACATATGGCACATGCAAATAAAAATAATTATGAGCCTCTTGCTTTTAGCTGGCCACTTAAAGGTAGCAGGGTGTTCTCAGGTACACATGGTACCACTATGTATCCTGTGCGAAAAGCAGTTTGGCAGGTATGTTGTATAAATTCATGGCATTGCTTTCAGAATCACAAGCTCCATCTCCACTTTGAGTCTATGTGAGAAAACAGGGACTTCTGAGAGCGTAGTGACACAATACACCATAGCAGTATTTGAATTAAAGGAAGGAGGCCAATAAACATGCCTTTACTAGCCTCATCACTATTTCCAGACTTGCACTTGCAAGATGCAATGCAATGGCTAAGCTCCAGCAAGCTGTTAAAAGCTGGGCTCCACCGAAGGGCACCCTTCTGATGGAGGTAACAGCCACCAGTAGGCAGCTTCTTCAACTCCAGCTTCAAAGTCCTGTATAACTGGTTAAAGAATTCCCAGTTTGCCTTTAAAACAGTTATCAACTAGTTCCAGTGGCCCTTGCAATCAGCAAATAAGTAACTAGAAATACAACTAGTGAAACATCTTGTAATCTCCTTCCCAGCGCAGAGATGCCCATGAAGAGGAGTTTGCTCTGTGAAGAGCTTATAAACTTGTGTCCTGTGTGTGCCCCTGAGGGTAGCTGATGTCTGATAGTAGGCTTCTTTCTGAGAAAATAAGGGATAAAACCACAATGTCCTTTGTTTTCTTTTTTTTCTGCTTTCTGGCAAACGTGTGTCTGAACTTGAGAATTAAAGAGTTTTCTTAAAAACAAACAACCAACCCACAAAGATCCAACTCTTCCATTAATACTTCAATTTTAATTTGATCCATACATGGTTTAAGTCCTAGAAGCATTTCAATACTACTGTTCTCCAGTAAGGAGAGGAGCTATGGACACAGGACTTTGACATCATCAAGGTTCCCTAGTCTTTGCAATGAAGTAGAGCTCTTAGCTCAAAGCCACTCAATTCCATTCACAGAAAGGATGTGTCAGAAAAGAAGGACAAAGCTAATGAAAGAGGCAGCTGCAATTAGTTTTCTCATGGAAAGAAGGGCAGGTCCTAAAACAGAACATTTTAATAGGAAACAAATACAATATATATATATATAGGCAAAACAAAGTCACATATATGCTACCTTAACTCAAATTCCTATTAAATTTACTTCATGCATGCCAACACAGGACTGACAAGAGCAGGGTGAACTGAAAAGTAAAACTAGAGAGCCAGCCCGATTAGCATAACAAAGTCACCAGAGCATTTCTCTAGTGCCCTGTGCCAACCCAATGTCATACAGCACTGCCAGCACATCAGAGCAGCCCACTTTCTGATCTCTCAACCTTTATGACTGACTTTTTTATTTCCCCTGCAGATTCTGCACAACAACTTGTTAAATCCAGAATTCTTGCTAGGATAACTGCCAGCTTCTGGTCTCTTGTACAGTATTGAGTATGATGTTCCAGGACAGGGTACACAACTCACAGTACCCCTTATTTTTAACAATACCTGGGAATTTATCAGGCACCTGTGATTAACCTGAAATATGTTTGTAAGCCATTCAGAAGCTAAATTGATAGCTGTTTTTTTCCTAATCTAATTGATTTCTTACAGATAACAGAACACTAGGCAACATTTGTAACAAAGAGACCTGTGTAATCATAGGCTTTCCACTGTATCTTCATTTCCTCACCAAAAACCAATATAAGATTTATTTTCCTCAAAGTTCAAGGGGATCCATGAATAGTTTTGGGATGGGTAAGATCTGACCTTCAGGAGACACAGCCCATCTGGGCAAACCTTTATGCTTTGCAATCACATAACACTAGTCAGGCTGAGAGGACAGGCTTAAACAGCAGTGTTCATAGATTACGAGGCCCTAGATGGCTTTGAACAGAATGAAACAACAGTAGTTTAAAAAGGGTTCTGGGCTAGGCTATGCATCTCTGTCTGTATTTCAGCCTTACAAGGTTTAACTGGGAGGATGAAGCTAAATGGAGTTGACGATAGCTACACCCCTAAATGGTAGATTTCAGCTACCAGCATGGAAAACTGAATATCTCAGGTGCATTAAAAGCAATTCAGACAGCTAACTTGCATTTATTTTGATATTAGAAACAGCAAAAATTTTACCATCTGAATCAGGATCAAACAGTCAACAGTATATCATGCACCATCCCTTAAGCTCTCCATTGCCATCAATGTTATCATCATCCCCAGCTACCTCAAGGTTTAGCACTTACAGCAAAGCCCTAAGCACACCAGGGATACTGTATTTACAACACTGGAATGCAACCACAACAATGAGATTTTTCATGAAGATATTGCTGAAAGACACATGAAAGCTATTTGGCACATCCAAGCCAGACGTAGATACAGTGATTATTCAATGTTCACGGAACAAATTGAAATCTTGGTAACAGTCAGAGTTTTATTCTGATTGCTATGGTCATTCCCAACTGCCATTTCATCATAGGAAAGATAAAATGGAAATAGAGGTTGCTTAAAAAACTAAAGTTGTTAAAAAACTAAACACGAGTAGTTTCTATTTAACAGCTCTACTTATCAGAGGCAGATCTTAATCCAATTCATGTAGTACTCTGTCTAAATGGCCTTCACGTACAGTTAGATTAAAATCAACCTCAGCGTACAGAGAAGCTTGAATCTTTCATAAGGCATCTTTTGCAATCTAATGTTTTAGTCTTGCCTGGGACAGAATTATTTTCTTCAAACTGTCTGGAATGATGCTGTGTTTTGGTTCTAGGAGAAAAACAATGCTGATAACACACTGATATTTATAGCAGTCTAACCAAGATGTGCTTTGGAAAGGGAAACAGGAAGTCTTCGGTCCTACTCAGAACAGCAGTGCCCCAGCCTTGAATGGGGGAACATCCCTGCAACTGAAACTCTCTTCAGAAGTAGCTGGAATTTTGTGAGATGAGTCCTAAACATTAACAAAATTAGAAGCAGCAAGGTGTTTGCCACCAGAACTGCACCAGTTCTGATAATAGCTGATTTTTTTGGAGTCAGTGTACTCTTCACACCTGAAAGCAGAAGTCTTCAATAAGCAAAGTCTCCAGTGAAAGCAAATCCACGTGGAAGTGCTTGTCTGACCACGTGCAAAAACTAGACCAGGTGCTCTCAGACATCACCAATGCCATCCCTCTATGGAAGGTTGTTTGTGCAATTTATTTCCTGCACGAGCTGTTAAGTGACCGTAGCGTGACACACTGCACTTGCTTTATCATTGTTTTCCTCCTTTGCAATGGTGACACTGTAACTAGAACAAGATGAGAGAGTTTGAAATCTGAATTTCTACACTTTGTCCTTCTCAGAGAGGCCTTCTGTTGTGTATAGAAATAACTTGCAGCTCAGAAACTGAAAACATTCAGTTGATTTTACTTAATTCCTAACACTGTACCCCAAAAGCCAGAACTTGGCTTGGTGGAACTGCCAAGCAGGGCATCCCAGGTGTGTGCTGGGGACACAGGGCTGCACAGGACCCAGCCTCATGGCACCACCACACGTCTGTGCTTCCCACTCCAGCTCCAGAAGCCTTGTCCTTTCAGAAAACCATCACACTGCACTGAAGGCTTCCTCAGCAAGCTAGAGGATGCCTCAGAGAAAGTGCAGGCTTGGCAGCATCATCCACCTGTGCCTCAAGGAAAGCTCTGCTCCACCAAACTCATTTTGTCCATCACCAATTTCAGATGCTGGCCACCATCAAAACCTAAGGCATATTGACACAAGCCATGAGAAGAAACCTAGACACCGGGACTAACCTAATGGCTAAGCTTCAGAAAACCTCATTTTTCTCCAGCTGGATGCCTTTGACTTCTGTGTTTACTCTGAGAACATCTGAAAAGGGTAAAAAAAGGATGGAACATTTGGAGTGCTACATAACCCACATCAGCTGCAGTGTGGAGGGGCCCAAATCCTTTATGAGGTCACGTAAGGGGAACTGAAGGACAAAGGGAGCTTTGAGGCACAGAGCTTCACCCTGGGCAGCCGAGTGCTCCATTCAATCCAATCAGAGGTTTGCACTGCATAAACCAGGGCTAACCAGGATAACAGGGCTTTGATGACAGTTCTGAATGTATAATCTATCTCCCTCACGGTGTATGTATGTATGTGTGTATATATATATATATTTAAAATGCATCTAAATATGTTATTCTGCTGGCTGTTTAAAAAATATCCACAAAACGTCAGCAAAACTCCAAACATAAGCAGCTTTCAGAATACTATTTACAATACTGTTGTATTAAATATTTTTTCCAACTCTAAACTGACAACAGCAACGTTAGCAAAATAAAGTGTTTAGATGCCAGAAAATGCTACAAAGGCAACTTGGGAAAACAGCAGTCCCCTGCATTAACTTTTGGGGAATCATAAAACTTTGTTCCTTTGGCTTTACTCTGTGACCCACTCATGAAATACCTAAAAATGTTGCTCCTCATGATGGTTGAAGGGCAGTATCATCATGATACTGCAGCCCCCTGTTTAACCAGCCTGAGCATCCAGATGCAGCTGGTGAGAAATCGGTGCGCTCCTCAACACATTTTGCACTGCTTGGGCATCGTGGCCAGACATGGTGTACTCTGCCGTCCAGTTTGCTTCTGATTTGTGCTCTATCAGCTCCCTGAATAAGTTGTAATGCACCAAAAGGGAATATTTGCATGCAGACATTCACATGCAGTGTGTTGGAATAATACTGATCACTTCACATGGCTACTTTATCTGTCCTCTGCTGCAGTTGTCTTAGCATTCTCCTGAGACAGAAGGCAAGAATCTGACAACAATTCATTGCATTTCCTGAAAAAGGCAAGCTGTAAGTCCTGCAAAATGGTGAGCTTCAATGCAACACCGAATAGCAACCAATAAGATAGCAGAAACCTTTAGCTTAGACTAAGTTGGTGGCTCACCTCCCAACAACAAGGCATAATGCATCCTTCTGAGAATAACATATTGATTTCTCCCTCTGAAAGGAACATAACATGGAGTACAGCAGCAGTCCAAGAGGCATATTCAACAATTATCCTCATTAACGCAAACAAGAACAGCCTACACCAATTCCACCGGGTACAAATTGAAATGAGCCATCCTACAACACTCCGTGCTGCTTCTGAAATGTAACAATGTGATAGATGTTCCTAATTTTACCTTCTTTGGTTAAAAGACCACTTTAATTTCCTGTTTGTCTCTTTGGGGGTTTGGTATTACTGCTCCACAAATTTGAATTTCACTGCACTACACAGAGAGCTGCTAAGGAGGGGAATATGCAACACAGGGATGGAGTTGGGACTGATACCCTCTTTACTTCCTTTTCTCAGAAATTCCCCACCTCCTAGAGTCCCACAGAAAGACTCTGAGCTGGAAACAGCCTCCTTCCAGCTATAGACAAGGCAAAACAGGTGATGGAAATAAGGTAACAGAAATGCAAACTGCACAAGTTAGACAAATTCAAGCAACTTAACAAAATTGGTTTAGAGCAAAAGGAAACGTTTGAACTGTCATTTCCCATTCTGATCAGAGCTTCAACCACCACTTGGGTGAAACTGTCCATCTTGAAACACTGGTTGAGTTTTCACTATAAACACAAAACTTCTGCACTGTTCTGTAAATATGATGTTGCAGCTGATAGTTTAGGAGCTTCCTATGTTCCCTGGCTGACTTGAAAGAAGTAGGCCATACCTTGCTCTTTCTAGGACCCACGGTGTACAGATAATCAGTACTGTTTCCATTTAAACCACAAAAGTTAAAGTTATCACACCAGAAGATGCATACTCTCCTCACGACAATAAGAAGACCATTTGTAACTTGTATGCAATACATACTCAAATATTTGAGGTTTTTTCAGTCTTGCACTAAATAAATGTGCTTCTTCGTAAAAACGCCCTACATGAAGCAACACTAAGGAAAAAGGGTACGAGGAAGGGCTAAAACTTAAGCGGTATCATCTTCTAGTCATACTGAGAACATGTTTTGCTTCCTTCCTTGGTTCTACTGGACTTCAATGCACAAGACAATTTTCACAGCTACATAAAAGGCAACAAAATGTAGAAAAAACTACATTTTACAAATGCTGGGCCAGTATCCTGCATGCAAGGCAGAAGAAACATGCATTTGATAGAAGGAGCTTCTGGTCCATCCCATTCCCCATTGTAAAGGTAGTGACCCTCCTCCTCACCACCCAAGGCAGAGGACAGCCTCATTATAGGAAGAAGTGCCCTCCTGTCCCCTCCATGCCTTATGTAAGTGATCAGTCTAATGCTGGGGCTTGTCCCTCTTCTGTACATTTCTTGGATAGTAGGTAAGTCCTGCCATTACCTTCAAGTTCCTTTCCCAGTCCACTGTCAAAATAGTCTCAAGTAAAGCTGAGCATATTTAGAGACTCTCTGCAATGCCCTCAGCACTGGCTGAACAGCAGATTCTGGCTTGAGCAGATGAAGACTTACTTTAAGGATGTTATTTAGCCACATCTAAATCTAAAGGATAGAAAAGAACAGCAACCTGACAGTGGGAGAGATCGTGAGCCAGGACAACATGGGCTGGCTAAGTCCGTTAGGGTTTGTAATGCAGACCTGAGAAACAGTTTCGATTTCTAAATGCACTCTGTCATTTTAAGGGAGAAAGAAGAAGGAGAAACTCAAAAGTACATTATTCAGTTTAAAGCACTATTGCTAAATAAATTCCCTGCCTGAATTTGCTCTAAAAGTAGATTAACATATTTGAAACCACATTTTAACTTTCATTCCAACCCACTGTTCCCAAACCACGACCTGACAGGTAATTCTGGAGCACAATCAGGCTTCCTAAGCCCTGAGGCAGCCACCCCACAGCCCCTTCTTCTCCATGGTGCTGAGGTCAACATCTGTTTCTGCCTGGAAAATGCACTATGTTGCAAGCTGTTGTCACCAGCTGGCACAGGAGCCAGCACATCCTGACCCCAAGTCTGGTGCTGACCCAAGGCCAGTGACTGTTCCAGCATTGGGAGCACAGGGCACCGAGTCAGCAGATGCCCAAGCTGCAGCGCAACACCTCTGTAGAGGGGAAGCTTCCAGGAATATAGAAATGTTGATTTTTGGAGGTGGAGCCACTGCAGGTAGGCACCTACCTGCATACAGGAGAGGTGATGGTGACAAGGAAAGACAACAAGTTAGCTGGGTGAAAGTTAATGCTGAACTCAGACCACAGATCGACCATCGATGGACTGGGGTAGAAAAACCAATACTTCACGTGCTGACTATAATAATCACAGATTCATGGATAATGAACATGAAATGTGCAGAATTAACTGAGTGATAAGTAATTAGAAAGAGGATACCTAGGCAACAGATGAATTAATTAATCAGTTACTCTGACTGAAAATCAATGAATAGTTAAATCAAGTAAAATTTAAGTAAAAAAAAAAATGATATAGCAAGTCAATCGCATAGGGTCGATGCAGACTCGGGGAAGGAGGAGGCAGAAATTAAGTTGCCCACTGGAAATCAGAAATGCTAACACGAGGAAAGAGTACTGCAGGCCTATGATGGGCCACACATGTTTAATTTCACATTTAATTTTTGTAGAACTGAAATCTCTATCTGAACAACTCAACATCCCATGATGCTTCCAGAATGCATCAAACACAAAACCACTGCGGCATCTGTTCACATAATGTTGTGTCACCACATCATCAAATTTCTCCAAAACTACAAGCAACATTTTTATAAATATATGGGTTTTTAATTAAATTTCATTGAAATGGATGAAAAGTAGCCCCTCTCCTCCTCATCTTTCTTGAATATCTCTGATTTATTTTTCCCTTCTTAGTGGAAGACTGTCTATGGAACACTAATCTTCCTCCATAAATCCAAAAAGCCATTCCACAACTATTAAAATGGCAATCAATTCCTCACAAAAATGAAATTGGAAGTAAACACTGTAAATCTACATGTATGTTTTATATATTTTCTTAATTTGCAACAAATTTTGTACGCTTATTCAGAGAAGTTATTTGTATTGCCACGAGGATCAAAACCAATTTTCTAATCTATCAAGAAGAATAAAAGAACACATTAATTGAATATATTTAGCCACTCTTGACGTAACCTCCAATGAAATATATTTTCTTTTTGTAGTCTGAATCAAGGAAGAATGCCTACCCTTCCATATGCAAATGCACTTCTTCCCAGGAACAGAATTTACTGGCAGCAAAAGCATGGAAAGCATTACATTTTTACTGAGGCAGGTAATTTTACCCATTGAGTTCACCAGTTTCTTCCAGTTTGGCAGCTTCTGTATGGTTTTCAGTATGTGACTAATTCTGACTGAGCACATAAGCCTTACAGCATCAAATCAAACAGCACCTACTGCAGCTTTTGCTCCCTTCTGTGGGTTTTGTCTGCTGATAGAAAATACTATCCTTTTACCTAGATTTCTCTCATTAACTATACAAATGGAACTGCAGCTTTATCAGCCTGCACATATATAAATAGCAGGCTCTGCTCCCAACCTGCCAACAATTGCTCTGGGTTTTGGAAGAGAATTACACTGGTGTAAGCAAGATAAAGAACCTAAAACATACTCATTAAAGCAATGATGGGTAAACTTTTAGTCTGAACATGCACTGAAATGGGAGAAATGAAAAGCTATTATTCCAAATAGCAAAAAACAACTTTTGTCAATGAAAAGAGAACAACATTAATACTTCACAAAGTGATAAAAAAAGAGTTCTAACCATCTCACTTTGAACTTTGCTACAAAGCTGCCATACAAAAATCATTACCAGATCTTTCCACTGCCTACAACTTATTCCAGACTTTTGTCCAATGAGTAATGAAACATGAAACTAAAATCATATTAATAATTCAGAACATGATAAAACTTAAGATTACTAACAGAGAATACAAAGAATTAACCCTATACCAGCAACATCTTCATCTATCTTTCATGTCACGAGTTTGGCTGATGAGATCTACTGTGTGCTTTAAAGCATTTTTGGAGTGTATCTTAATATTAGTCCTGAAAAGAAAAACAGAACAACACTGGGAAATATCATCTAGGTCACATTCTTTGGCTCAAGACACAGCGCTCCTAATGGACAGCTGACTATTTCCTTACCAGGCAGGGATGGCACACTGATCCAGAGATTACTTCATGAGTTTTTTGAACTCCAAAGCACAGTGAATTCTATCTTATATCTTTCATGAAAAATTACAACTTGGATTTAAGGGTATACAAGCATGGAACTGAGCTTATTTCAACAGAAACAAGATTGCTCATCGTGATACTTGATAAATCCCACTCCTACACAGTCAGGGAAAACGTTCACTCTCCAGTAAAAGATCACACACAAAAGTGCATGGTGGTAACACCAGGCACATTATTCACATTTCCCAGTCCAGTGCAGCAAACCAGAACCAGAAGGGAGAGCGCACATCTCTTCCACTGATGCCCTGATTTAGGACATCAGCATTTTCCTCTGCAGTGGTAACGTAAGTTTTCCCAGCAATGAGTTATTTTTGCACTTGTCTTCCTCCTGAATTACAAACGTAGTCAGTTATTTTCATTTTATATTATTTCTGAGATACTTTGGAGTTTTATTTTTCAGCATGAGCTGTAACAATGATTGAAGGAGGGATATTTGAAGGACATGGGTCTCCAGCAAAAGATCCTTTTTCCCAGGACTTTCCACTGAAGAACCAAAGGCAGCCCAAACGGTCACTCCCCAGAAGCCTGCAGCTGAGTAGGGTGCTGATTTCCAGGCTCTGTCATCCATGTCAATGCCTTCCCAACACACACTTTGCTCCTCACAGGGCCTTTTTTGGGGTTGCCTAGATGCAGTGAGATGTGCTGAGATGAGGTGACCTCCTGACACCACAGGTGTTCACTTGCACCCTAATGTGGAAAATGCAAGTCAGATAGCTTCAGCTATCTGTCCGCATTACAGCTTCCCAAGCATATGGAGTCCACAGAGCAGCTAATATTTCATTTCTAATGCTGGACATCTGCTATCAAAGCTGCTGATGAAGAATCAAATGACAGGAGCAGGGGATCAAAGTGCTCTTTGGTGCATAGAGCAGGAGGCTTTGGGGAGATGCTAGCCCAACCCTGTGTGCTCTAACCCATCAGCTTCCATCTGGCGTGTAAGCCTGAGGATGATGAGCACTTACACACTGCAAAGATGGTTCTTCTTGTCCTCGACACAGCTCTGAGATCTAGCTGCAAGTAATCTGCTGTAAAAATCACATATAGAAAGCAGATGACCTCATCTTCATGCCACACTGACAAGTTACGTTCAAGTATCTGTAATATTTCCACAGCAATGATGGAATGTCCTAAGCTTCCTCTTGACAGCACAAGGAAAACCTGTAAATCCCACCTAGTGTTCCTGGGGTACATTTACAACAAGACCAGGCTTTGCCTTCATCTTTCCAAACCTTCCAAACCAAGGACAGTGCACCATAGGACAGAACTGTGCCAGTCCCCAAGATTTATTGTCCTTCGGATGTGGGATAGACCAGCAGTTCCACTTGAGGCTTACGTTTCAAACTCTCAGGGGTCTCTTGTGACCATGTTTTGATATAAATTTAATTCCCATTCCATTACAGGGTCCAAAGCCACATACCCCAATCTTGCATGTGACACTCAAGTACAGTCCTGTGCTTCAATTTCCATAATCCTTAAAGATCACCAATGAAAGGCCCAAGGTCTCAGCTGTGCCCAACTCTCTGAACACTGTGAGGATTAGGAACACATATTTTAAGTTCTATACCACTTTAGGGTCAGTGGATCTATTCGAATCAGCCATCCTAAGAAACATGTAAAGCCAAAATCAACACCCCCTTCACTTATCCTGATAACCCATTATTGAACCAAAGCACTCCTACAGCAGACAGCCAACCCATTTCCATTCACAGGCTGCATGGGAGGAGGATTTAGCTATTACCAAGCAATCTGTTCCAGTAGATGATAAACTCACTATATTAAGAGGAAAACCTGCTTTATTGACAGTTGCTTACTTCAATTTCCAGGTTTTGTATTTGCAAGGAACTTGACAGAAGAAAAGGCTGCCCAGTAATGGCTCAAGGTGGGCTTGGCAGGTTTTCCAAGTGAAAGACTCACAGTTTGACACATCAGGACTGCAGCTGCAGGTGGACAAAGATGTGCCCAAGGGTCTCTCTGGTACCAAATGAGTTCCTCAGGGAGTGCTGATGCTGCGCATCATTCCATCTTTCCTCCTGGCAACTCCAGCATTCCTGCTCACCATGCTGTGAGAAGGCTCTGGTGAGTGAAGGCTGGTATGGAAAGCTCAGGACGTGGCCTTGTTGGATGGATGGCACACAGATTCAGTCAGCAGGGAGCCTGGAAGTCACCCAGCACAGGCTGAAGCATTGTCCCTTTATCCTTGACCATCATCTGACCCCTATAGAGTCAGAAATTTCACTTTTGGAAGCTTCACTAAAAATTTCCTATTAAGGATGACAGAAACATATTAAAAATGTAAATAAAACTTATATCAAAGGTTGTTTTATTGCATTCTGCTCAGTATGGAAATAAGGCCATTTCAATTTTGCCACATCAGTAACTCCTTCCCTAATGCCTTTCTGCTTTCTTCCAGCAGCTTAGTCTTGTGGTTATCTATTAAGATATCCAATGCCTACTATTTCATGGATTAAGAATGAAATGGATTTCTGTTATCAAAAAGACACTTTCGATTACTATTATTACAACTGTGAGATACTGCAAATACCACACCAATAGTGGCAAATAAGAAGTCAGTTCACATATAACCCCAGGACCATAATTGAATGTTTAATACACAGACACAAAAATGAAAGCTACACAAAAGGGCACAAGTAAGTTCATTTCCCAAGGAAAATAAACTCCCTGGCAACAGAAACACCTGCCAGCAAGGGTGCACTTTGAGAAGCCACTGCAGCCTGTGGAAGGGAGATATCTTCCCATTCTAATGCTTGTTTGTTCTCTTAGCACGAAACTGAGATCACCGACCATCGCCATTACTGAAGGCTCTCATTCAGCTTACAGACAAGACTCCAAGCACGATGCCCAGCACAGAGTGGAGAGGCAGAACCCACAGCTTGGTCCAGAGCCATTCCCTCAGTGGCCAGAGGTATCTCCAAGGCAATATTTAGTATCTTTTGGATTTTATTAATTAATCCCCTGCATGACTAGCCCAGGAGGCAAGAGCCTGCAAGTCAGCCTTGTTTGCAATGCCAGTAGGTGTCACTGTGGGCAATGGTATAGGGGAAGCCAGTTTAAATCAAAGGAAAAACACCCATCAAATTAATTAATATTCAACATAATTGCTAATTATATTTTTCTGCTTTTACAGATAAAGTGCAGACAATGCACCTTCTATGGACAAAAGGAGCTTTACTGGAAACAATTCACTTTCTTTCAGCAGATTGGAATTCATGCAACATTTGCAAATAAGGTTGGATTTTGTTTCTTTGGCTCCAGAAAACAAAATCGAGGTAAGTCAGGCAAGCTCACTGCCACCGACTTGAGCCTGTATACATATGTAACCAGTGACGTGTGGGTTAAAATAAGGCATTTTTGAGACGCTATTAGATTAAGCTCACAGGAGGTGATCTCACCAGATAGAAATAGCCATGTGCTCTCCTTGCAGGCTTCCCATTATAGCAAGCCGAAGCCCCCAGTCTCTTTCTCCCCTGCACAAAGCCATGGCACTGAGCAAATATCTCACTGATGTGGATATAAAGCTTAGATGACATGTGCACAGGCTGTCAGAACAGCTCCAGCAGGCGCTGCTATCAGCCCCAAAGGTGCACTTTGCAAACCAGGCTGCTGGGCCTGAGCTTAGCTGGCTGACACAGGAGGTATCAGGAGTGTGACAGGTGCATGTGGTTTTCTCCTTGTGTAATTCACTGGGAGGAAACAAAGCTGTACCGCGTTACGTAAAACTCAGTGAGAACAATACTTTACTATTGTTAGCTGTATGAATCTGTAGTCTGCCCATCGTGCTGGAGTTAAGATGGCACCAAACTTTCAAACTCACTTAAAGAAAGCAAGGAGGTGGATGTTTGTCCATTCCTTCCAACCTCATCACAAAAACAAACCCATGATTGGTTTCAATATTCAGGCATGCAACAATGCCTCTTACACACTGCTGTGAGCTAGAGGGTACTGGAACACAAAACACATGACTGGACCACAAAGGAGACACCTATCTGAATCTTCAGAGCTTTGCTGTGACTGCTCTGTTGACCCACATGCTATGAAAAATTCATATCAATCTTGCATACTTAAAAAAGCAAAATCTGCTCACGCAAATGATATGTTACAAATTTCCTTAAATCCTTTTCTTCAATCTATGAAACCCTGGAGATCATATCAGATTAGAAACAAAAGCACAGGTTTTTTGTTTGTGTTTTGTTTTTTTGTTTGTTTTGTTTTGTTTTTCTCTTATGGCTGTGATGGACAGGTTGAAAAATCCATTTACAAATAGTACAGAAATACATTCCAGATAGGTCAGAGCTGGTTTTAATCCAAGCTGTCAGAGCAACCAGGTATGCATCATCAAATGTGGCAGCTTTGTAAATGAGTAACTTATCAGGGAGTTATCATAAAGAGAATTGAATCACCACTCAACCCATTGTTACAGAAATATAAAATAATAACAAAAAAAAACCCTGAAGCTTGAAGTGGCATTTCAGTTACTTCTGTTCACTTAGAAACTCTTCCATGACACTGTCACTGCCATGTGCTCTGACAGCAACCCCATCACAGCAGAAGTGTTTTTTCTACCCAGTGAGCTAAGAGAGAGGGATTTCCTAATGAGAAGGATGCTTAACACAGGGGGACAGCATAATAACCATGAAAAGATAATGCTCCTCCAGAGGCAGCTGACAAACAGGCAAGGCTGAAACTCTACTGGAAGACGCATGAAGAAGCTTGCAATAAAAGAACACTGCACTTCAAGATTTAGACTGAAAGTAAGAGTCTCTACTTGTTTTCAGGTTATTGCCATTCCTACTATGTGATTTCACAACTCCATCATCTATGTTGACCTCTGCAGGCATTCAAAGAATAAGCCATAATTAGAGATTGTTAAGGTTGTGCTCTGAGAGCCTCTGCCAGAGCAGCACCTCAGGAGTGGTAACAGCAAGACATGACCTTGGATTATTATTTCCATAAGAAATATCTGGATGACTCTGTGACTGTGCCTACCTGGAAACAGTTGTTTCCCCAGTACACACCAGTGCCACTTTATAGCGTGACCCCACACCTCCCTGCAGACCTCTCCACCTGCATAATGAAGACTAGCAGTGGCTTTCTCATCCTCACTGAAGGATGTTGCTGAAGAGCCAGGAGAACTAATGCTTTATGCTAATGAGGAGCCTATAGCTTCTCTAGGTGGGGAGGCACATCCCTGCACTTCAGTTACTTCCTCTCCTTCATCCATTTAAATATTCAGCTCCTTGCTCCATGCCAAAACCATGCTGTATTAACAGCTACGGAAATCTCTTTAAAACCTCAAACTCCCACCCATCTGAATGTCTTCTGGGATTCTTGCACAGATTTACTGTCTCCGTACACACGAATATATCCATGTGCTTTGGTGGGCTGTACACATCGCAATTCTCCAGCATGGTGTCACAAAAACTTTGACAAAACTTTAGTGCATTTTGCACTGGAAAACAAACAAATAGATTTGTGTTTGTGGCTTAAGAAGTCAACCAAAATAAAAAGGCAGGAGTACTTCTGAGAGCCAATTAAGTAATAATAAATTCCTGCTGTCTCTGGAGCAATCCAGCTCCCCATGAAAAGCCTCTGAATGAGATCCTTCCAAAGCAACTGGAATTTTCAGTGTAAACGCACTTTTGTTCTTGAGAGATTTTAAAAGTCATTTAGTAAAACTCAGTTAAAAAGATAGCATAAGTCTCCAATCATAAAGATGATTTGGCAGGAGCCCTGTGTGGCTGCAGGCCTTGATCTGGTGATGACCATAGGCCACTGCAAACACTCAACAGGTCCAACTGTGAGAAGGGCTCAATTGCTAACAGACACACAAGCTATATATGTTTGCAGTTCAGAAGTCATTTTGAAAACGTGGAAATGGCCTCACACACATTCACTGAAGGGATTTTATTAGAGAAAAGAGGGCTTTAGCAGTAAGTGAAGGAAGGAGGGGAGAAGAAAATACAATAGGGATTTTGCAAAGAGCAAGACGATCATCACCAAGCTGACCCAGATGGAAAGGAAATTGTAAGAGAGACCAGTCTCTGCAAAGCTGCAAGGGCAGCGGCTACTATTATAATAGCCAGGGACAGATTTAGTCAAGATGGGAATATTGAGCTGTTTCTAAGGAAAACACCTGAGATGAGCAGAACACAAGTGTAATGTATTTCAGAGATACACTAAATGGCACTAAAGGATCATCCCAGTTTTGTTAACATTCAGGATCTTAGGTATTTCTTGGCATACTAGGGATTCAATTCTTGTTCCATTGGTGCCATTTGATCTCTGCATTTTACAGTGAGCAGAGGTCAGGGTTCCACCACAGCCTTTGGCCTGCTGAAGCCAAAGGGAGAGCTCCTGTTCCACCCCATTTGACAGGGGTGTTGTTAACAGGTGAATCAACTGCTATTCCTCACTGATGGCATGGGTTCAAATCAGAGCACAGATAACACAAGCAAAGAGACCAAACTAGAATAAGAAAGCAGATGTGCAGAGAAGCTACCCTGCACATACCCGAGTATCTGGTATTTTGCCTCTTAAATCCAGTCAAGACTCAACTGAGGTCTACAGGGACCCAGGCTAAACATTTCTTGTATAGGTGACTTGTTTTTTTCTTCCAGAGTACATAACGATTAACTCATTCAAGGTCTTTGCCATATAGATGCTGAAACTTTATGTTCATTATGATATCTAAATTTTGCAAGGGTAGTGATACTCGTATCTACTCACAGGTTCACTAATAAACTTCTTTACACTAATGGCTACATGTACATTTTCAGGAAATTTTATGCATTTACAACCCTTGATGCTTTTTCTAAAGAAGTCTATATGTCCTGTTAGTATAGATGGTGACAGGTGCTGATAGCACTATGCTTATATAGAAAAGCAATAAAATTGAGAAAAAGGAGTCAAGGATTTGTGACACCTTGACTTCTCAGCACCTTTATTGTAAACAGCAGTGATAATTTTCCCCAACCACATAATACAAACCAATATTTAGCCCTGTTTTCCTTCGGTATTTACACGAGTCATATGAGGTGCACTTCTCTCTTCCCTTCAGCTCTCCATTCCTGTTTAATTTCTGCAAGACATTATTTGGTTCGTTTTTGCTTTCAGAGAATCAGTACTGCTGACACAAGGGCAGCTTTCCACTCAATACCCACCCACAACAAAAGCACAGCTGGGTGTACCTTGGGCATCAGATCCAAAGCAAGGAGAGAAAAATAGTATCCTGTGTCAGTGTTTCTCATTTAGTCTTTCTGTGTTCATTTCTGCTTGGATGGAATGGACACAGAAGCCACCATAATAAGTTGCGTGCATTTTTTAGTAGGATCAAAGACTTAAATAATAGCTTATTCCATTTGTTTGCAAAAAAAAAAAATAATAATAATAACAGAACTGCATGGATTCAATTTGATTTTGCATGAAATCAAAGAGCAGTCTTAAATACAAAAAAAAAAAAAAATAATAATAACAGAACTGCATGGATTCAATTTGATTTTGCATGAAATCAAAGAGCAGTCTTAAATACAAAAAAAAATTGTTCTAGTTAGACTGAACCATACAGCTGATGAAATTTTGAGTGCTTATACAGAACTCACTCATTCTGACAAACTCACTAGATATTTGTTGGTCTTGTCCTGAGCCCAGTTTCATACTGGAGGAATGTACTTTGATGTGTGCAGTCACGAAGTTATCCTTTCTCATCCCCAAACTTTCAAGAAGTTACTCTGAACATCAATGAATGGCTTCTTGCAAACAAAGGAAGGGGCTCTATGGCATCAGATCAACGGTTTGCCATGCTCAGCATCCCCTCTCCAACATCCACTGCAAGTGTGTGCTTCAGAAAGAAGAAGGAAGCAATATATAAAACCTAACTGCTATGGCAAGAAAAACTTTTTTATTTCTACCACTGCAGAATAACATAGTAATCAGGATGGTAATCATAAGGTATAAATGGATGCTGAGGTTCTTGACATATCTGCAAGGACCAGGGAATATTCAAACAACTCCTTTCCTCTGCTGTGATAACTAAGGGTGAGGTCATTCATCACTGCCTTCACAGTGCCAAACAGGCTACAGAAAACCAGAAGAAAAGCTTTTATCAAAATAATACCTTTTATCCCAATGGAAATGTTAGAGCAACTTTTAAGTTAGCATCGCTATACAGCCATGTCAGCAGGTAAAGGAAAACATTACTGTTTTTCTCTTACTCCCTGGTATCTTCTAGAATTATATTTAGGTAATTTATCTGTGTTTTACACCCTGACAAAAAAGGAAAGATAATGATTTCCCAATTAGTTTAGTACTCCTTAATTTATTTTTTTTTCCATGCTGGAGTTCTTTGAACAGCTGCAATTTGCAGTGGAAAATACAGCACATGTACACTGAATACACACACATTTCACTGATCAAAACATGCTGGTAGGCATTAGCTGCATAACAGCATCAATCAAAGGCTCTATGTTCAGAAGTGCATAGACTTAAAAGTCAGAAAAAGCATCACATACTTCAGAGGTAGATGCTATTCTATCCCACTGCTCCACACATTGAAGCTGACTACTCTGTTGTACTGCTGCATATGATTCTTCCAACTGTTTTTCGTTTTTTTTTCTAATGCATGAGTTTGGGGTTTTTTCATAGTAAACCCAAAATCTGGACTATGTTTTCACATATATTAATTTTTCAAATGAGATAAGAAATAGAGTTATCAGAAATTGAAATTCTGTCTGTATATGAAACAATAACAATTGAATCTGCTTTGTTTCCCCCACAGCTAGCACTTCATCTATATCCCAAAGCTCCTTTGGTAAATATTAAACATACTCTAATAGAGTGCCAGCTTTAATCAGAAGAGAGAAAATAAAAACCTCTCCTAACCCAAACTTCTTGTTCTTCCCTGCTTATTTCTATCTCTGCTTAGATCTTGTCTGTGCCTCTAGATTAGAGTTACTCATTTCTTGCTGACCACCTTTGGTCCAGGTACAACCTGCCATCAAGCTGTACATTCAGGAGTCAGCTGTCACCAGCAAGATGGACCAGCTGAGGACTACACAGACCTAAGGATAATCCTCAGCCTTATTTGGAAAGAGTACTGATCATATTGAAAGCCAATTAACTTTGCGTATTTATTCTGTTCTCCTCACTGTTACTATGTGATTCCATACAAAAAGAGGACTGCATTCAGACTCCATTAATTAAATGGAGGTATCATAGGAATTTCTAATTTGTATTAAATTCACAAAGTGGAGAAAGAAGGATGGTTGGTATCTTAGCATGGAAGCTGTCAAAGCACAGGCCCCACAACAGAAGCAGCAGTGATGAACAGAAAATGAACTCTGTTTTTTTCCTTTCACCGTTCATGACTTATTCAGTTCACAATTCTTTTTAGAGGGGGAAAAAAAGAGTGGCAAGAAGTTCTCATCAAATAAATTTACAGCAGCATTAATTAAATGGCTGAAGACACGTTGCTGCAATCCATGCTTTCAGCACTTGGAGATCACTCTCCCAGAGCACACTCTACATGCAACCAATGAGATGCCCCAACACAGTTCAGGATGGGCGTAATCAGTCTGTGGTATTTAACACATTTCTCTTGGCTTGTACTGCTCAAAGAGTTTGGCAGCTTCTTTTGTCTACTACCATACACGCTTCAGGATCAACGAGGTAGCCAAACCACAGCCTCCTGGGATTAGGGAAAGCACATTACTAGCACTTAAGACTCCATAATACAATAAATTAAGATTCTGAAATAGCACTTCTCGTGAGAGTTTCCCAAATGGACATGGAACATAAGGAACTGAAGTCCCAGGGTCTAAAAATGCAATCCCAACCCAAAATGGGCAGTAAAAGAACAAAGCATAGGACTTGTTAATTAAGTGGCTGGCTTCCTTGATTTGGGGAATTTAAGTCATTTCTAGGAATACACACCCCAGCATTAGGGTATATATTGCAGAGGTATCTATGGCCCTGGATACATAATACATAGGAAAAAATATATTCAATGTAGTTAGGTTTGACATTGTCTGTGAAAGGGGACAATATTTTGTTGCTTTCTGTTGATCAAACTGCTCAGATTCATAGAAAACATCTGATGTGGATTAACATGCTAAATCTGAAACAGCTAAGGAACGTCAAGTACACAGGATTTAGAAAATCCCAGCATCAGAAACGTCAGTGAAATCTTATTTCAACCCCTTTCTATGCATTTGTAACAACAAAACTTTTAAATCATAAGATCACCCATTATTCTCTTCAGGCTCTCTGCATTCTGTGATTCCTACCCCCTTCCCCTATCTTACGTAAATCAGTAAACCCAGGACAGATACTCAGGAAGATTACACATCCATCCTCAACACACAGGCAAAGCAGTCTTGCCCTTTGAAACAAGATTAGTAGTATAACTCAGAAAAAAGTTTAGAAAAATCACCTGTAGGCCAGCAGCTGCAAGGAATAATTTTACATCACATGGATAAGCCATCAAAATCAAAAGCTAGTGGAAATAGTTTCAGAAGAGGTCAAACAACCTTAATTATGAGGTATTGTTAACTGTAATACCGATACTCAATATAAATCTTCCAAGGATATAAGCTTTACATTTGAATGACACAGAGGATATAACTGAAGTAGGAAAAGGCTACAAGAAATGGAACTGACCTCAAGATGGAAATGTGTTGTGGTTTAACCTGGCAGGCAGCTCAGCACCACACAGCTGCCTGCTCATTCCCCCAGGTGGGATGAGGGAGAGAACTGGAAGCAAAACAGAACTCAGAGGTTGAGACAAAAGATACTTACTAAGACAGAAAAGGAAAACAGAAACAACACCAAAAGCCCATCAATGCCCAAGCAGCAGCTGATCCCTACTCCTCACAGCTCTATAGCCTCCTACATGATGTCAGTTAGTGCAGAATAAGCTCTTGCCTAATTCAGGCCAGCTGTCCAGGCTCCACCCAACCTCCTGGAGCATTCCCAACACTCAGCAACAACCACAACACTACTGTGCTATTAATATTAACATTGTCTCAGTGGAAATCAGCACAAAATGATTTTATTTTTTTTTGTCCTAAGGAAAAACAGAAAGAGATGCCAGAGCCCACAGACTCCGAGCACTACCCACGCTCACTTCTAGCTCATTCCTACCCTTGGCCACACTGGGAACAAAGATGCTGGATTAACTCCTCAGACATGTCACAGACATCTCAAGCTCAGCTGTTCTTCTGTTTGCCCATGAATTCCTTTCTCACAGTATCTGCTCTCAAGACTCTTTGGTCCTCAATACTTTGTACCTACACGTTGACCATGAGGAATCACATACTGAAAGTATAACATAAATCTCACCTCTTTCAGTTCAAAACCATTCCTTCTTGTTCTACCACTATCAGACTGTGTAAAACATCAGTCCCCCTCCTGTTTATAAGCTCCCCTCAAGTACTGGTAGGCTGCAATGCCTCCCTGGAGCCTTCTCTTCTCCAAGCCAAACGAACCCTTAACCTTTCTTCGTACAGAGCACAGCCTCCTTGCAGGGAAAGGTAGAGAGTGATAAGGTCTGTCCCGAGCCTCCTGTGCTAAACAGTCCCGGTTCTCTCAGCTGCTCCCCATAAGACTTGCGCTCCAGACCCCTCACCAGTTTTGTTACCTTTCTCTAGACGTGATCCAGGGCCTCGATGTTTTTCTTACAGTGAAGGGCCCAAAATACAGTACTTGAGGTGCACCCCCACCAGTGCGGTGTACAGAAGGACAATCACGTCCCTCCGCCTGCTGGCTACACTACTACAGCACAATGATGCTATTGACCTTCTCGGCCATCTGGGCACACTGCTGGCTCATGTTCAGCCAAGCATTGATCAGTCACCCCAGGCCCATTTATTCCACACAGTCTTCCAATCACTCTGCCCGGAGTTTGCAGCAGTGCCTGAGGTTGTTGTGTCCAAAGTGCAGCCTTGGAGGAACAGCACTCGTGACGGGTTGCCAGCTGCATTTAATTCCATTCACCACCACTCTCAAGGCCTGGCCCTCCAGCCAGCTCTTTACCCATGGAAGAGTGTACCTGTCCAAGCCACAGGCTGCCAGCTTCTACAGGACAATGCTGTGCGAGACAGCATCAAAGTCTAGGTACACTACATCAATAACTTTTCCCTCATTCACCAGGCACATCACTTGATCACAGAGGATCAAATCAGTCAAGCAGAACTTGCCTTTTGTGAACCCAAGCTGGCTGGGCCTGATCCTCTGATTGTTCCACACGTGCTGTGTGATCTCATTCAAGATTACCTATCCCTTCTATTGCATCAACTGTATCACTCAGTTTGATGTCAACAGCAAACTCACAGAGGGTACACTCGATCCCTTTATCTACATCATAGACAAAGATGTTGAGAAGCACCAATCCCATGACTGACTCCTGTGAGACATCACTTGTCACTAACTTCCACCTGGATACAGAGCCATGGACCACTACTCTTCTTTATCCGCTAAATAGTCCAGCCTTCATATTCATATCTCTCCAATTTAGAATTGACAGTGGTGTGTGGGACCATGTTAAAGGTCTTGCACAAGTCTGGCTAGGAAACATCAGTTGCTCTTCCTTTGTCCACCAATACCATTAACTCCAACACTGGACACATGTTGTCCACATAATATTTTCAGTGCTATGACTCACAAGGCTTTTTGAAACTCCTCAGTCCTTAGAGATAGTAGTTCCTCTATTCCCATGAGAAGAAGAGGGGGAAGTCCCCAAGACTGCAGCAGATATTGCTCCTTCTCTTCCCTCATTTCCCATAAAACACACTAGGACAGCTGCAGCTTCATGGTATCATGGAGTTTGGAGGCCAGGCCAAAACTTAAAATGAACAGTCCCAGAATTAAGTTCATTCTGTGGGTATTTCAGCACATTCCAAAAACCAGTAATTTACTTCCTTCTGTTATATGCTCCCACAGAAAACTAAGGCTGTATGTTCTTACAAAGGAACTCTTTACTAATTCAGATACATTAATTTTTGTGATATATAACTGATACATATTGAACAGTGCCTGGTGAAAGAGACTTTAAGCTCCAAGAAAAATCAGAATGCCTTTATTCAGATGAGACAATCATAAATTGTTTCAAAGTCTACAAAAGTTGGGGAAAGATAGGCCTGGCTTTTGCCTTTTCAAAGAGATCTTGGCTCTTAATCACTTACAAGATTTACTCTTCTGGTTTGCAAATAAGTTCCCTTCTTTCACACAAGGAAACTAAAAGTATTCAGATGTTTCATGACTAAAAATGACATAGAAAAAGGTGCTTTTACAAACTTTTTCCCAAAGGAAACAGAGCAAGGATACTTATGCAGCTGGTTCAGGTATCTGGACACCTGAGATACACAGCACTCAGTTACAGTTAAGGTATACAGCGATGTTTAAGCAGCAGGCTGGCAACTTACCTCCTCTTATTATATTAATACTCCAATATTTAAATATTGTATGGAAACTGTTGAATCATGGCCTGAACCACTGATTGATCACTTGAGGCAAGCACTGAGTCAGCCATGGCAGCATGGGTGAAGACAATTCACCTGCGTGACCGGAAGGGGGGGAGTCTGACTTCTCTCTTAAACCCCTTTTAAGGGTTGACCACCACTGGGGGAGGATCTCTTTCTGGAGACTGCTCTTTTGGAGTTTCCTATTGCAAGCCTAGGACGCAGGTGATCATTTTTTCCCTTTATTTTGATTGTCTCTTTTCCACCACAATAATCTGTTTAACTATACCATCTATAACATGGCTACAATACCATTTGGTATTATTCACTCTGTTATCCTCACACCTTACAAACATAAACATGACAATTGGCTTTACAAAAAACGAACAAACTGCTTCATTACCAGTTCAGTGCTATTACGTAACAAGAGTGTGAATACATGACAGAGGCAACTGTCATTGAGCATCTTCTTTAACAGAAAGCAGCCAAGGACACAATGAGGTCAAGGAGGAATTCTTCAGCTGAAGAAAAGTATGAAAAAGCAAGAACTAAGGAAGGAAAGTGAGGAAGATATTGGGAATAATAGAAACATGTCATTAGCGAACTTTTTCTAGACAGATAACACAATAAAATGTGTATGTGATAATAATGTGTTATCTCTCACATCTCAAACACACAGCAAAAGAGGGATGATATGTACTGTCCTACAAAGGAAGTTGTTTGTCATGCAGAATAACTAATTAACTTGGGTCCTTCATTCCCTGAGCAGCATAGGCATCATTAACCTTTGCTTCCCCACCTCTCTCAGACAACTACCTCTGCCACTTGCTCAGTTTATGTGAAGTAGTGGCTAAGCTGATCACAAAATGTGTGTGAGTGTCTCTACACGTAATAATTTAAATGTAGTTTTCCCTACTTATCCAATAATTTGATCAATTTCATAAGAACTTTTCATCGCTGATACTTCCTCCCACTTAGCAAGCTTGTTTTAGGCAAGCAGTTACAAGTGCTTTGAGGGGACTGTCCTACAGGCAGACAGTGACTGCACAAACCACCTCCTTAATAATACCAAAGCCCAGATAAAATAAACATCAAGTCTTGGGCTGCAGAAACGTATTACTCATTGACTCATGCATTATGCTCAGCAAGCACATAAGTAAACAACACAATAAAATCACAGGCCAAGCAGAGCTGTTTCAACAGAGATGTCATCAAAGCCAAGCTAAATCAACCTCTCTGCTGAAAGGGCTGCTCAGCTTCCCATGGTAGTGGAAATCTGCAGTGGTCACATAACATTTTCAAAATGTTATTAAAGAGTCAGCTATACACTGTGTAATTAGCAAGCACCTATGTCATGTTGATAGATATTAATTTAATAAAAAAATGGGATGGAAGGAGACAGAGGCAGGCTTTGGGCACTTGCAGAAACTGTGCCCAAGTTTGGCCATTGTTTGGTTGCAGGTGTAACGTAAAAGATAAGTGCCTGCTATGGCAGCCTGGATCCAGGGAAACTTCAGCCCCAGAACGAGGGGACCTGGAAGTGGGAGCAGCTGTGTCCCTATCCAATGGGTAGCTTGAATTTGCATCTGCTAATACTGAGCTCCATAGATGTGCTTTGACTTTCACATGCCTACAAAACATGAGCAATTGCAGTGATGTGAGTGATCATATGTAAGTCAGAACTGCAGCAGTTGAAAAGGAAATTCCCCAATGTTTTGTTAATTCTCATTTGAGTCATCTATGCTAAGTAACTTGTGTTAGTATTTCCACTAATTCCAGAAATGAAATTATATCAAATATTGACCTTTTTCCTTCTGTCTTCTTAATGCCATTCCCAGGTTTGATTTTGATAATGGGCAATTAAACAGCATTTTTTTTTTCTTCCAGGTTTTAGTTAACACCTTTTAGAAATCATTTAAAGAATGTAAGACAGAAGTATTGCATTAATTCATAGAAGGATATCAGAAGAAGAACTGCATGAAATCTTGACATTAGGAAAGATTTCTCCCTGCCTCTAACTGTGTGAATGAGTCACTTTTATTCAACACTTGTTACAGCAACAGAGAGGATAAAGTAAAGCCATTGCTGCCTAGTTTCAGTATGTTGGGTACTGTTAAACAAGCTGCACTGTGTGACAGTAAGATTTTACAGTTCACGCAAAATATATTAAGTTAAAGAAAAACACAAGGAATAATGAGGATGACTTCAAGTCAGAAATGAAGCAATACGTTTAGGGAGCCATATCCTGCAGGTTACCCAGTAAGGACTGGGAATGATCTTACAACATAGCTGTAGCAGCTGCCCTAGGTTTAGAGTTTAAAATCAATGACAGTGGTCTTGGACCAGCCTAGAGATGATTACTACTTTCATGTCTGATTTATTCACTGATGTTCCGATTCCCCCTTGAAACTTTTTGTCTACTCTCAATAGGGAGCTTAGCATTAGTTATGCAATCCAAGCAAGTTAACTACCTGTTTCTGATTAAGCGTGTTGTTTGGAGATATACACATTTAATTCATAGCTTCAAGAGGCATTACAGCTCTCTTCTCTAAATCTGAAGACTTCTCTGGCAGTAAAGGAAATAAAGCTTGAATAAATAAATCTATGAATATGCAATTACGTTGCATGACAAACATGAATTCATCTGTATACTAAATAAATAGGCAAAGAAATAACAATGTCCTATCAATGCTTTGAAAATCAAGTTAAATGTCAGCAGCTTTGTTTCATAAAATCAGTGGCAGAGGCAGTACTTAGTATAGAGAAACATTTTCCTATAAACATTTATTAGGACTGGCTCTTATGGCAAGGCATATATTTAAAAAAAAATAGTAACAAGGAATGACATAAAACACTGTTGTTGTACACAGATTTCCCACAGTTAAATCACACAAAGCTACATTTTGAAAGGATTTATTAACGGTTTCTGTAATGTTCAGTAACAAGCAATTTGTCAGGTCCAGAACAGAGAGGTATCTGAATACACTATGTGGACAAACTGCCTGCAGTGCAACTCATTTTGCATCCAATTTACACATTTGCTTACAGGACAAGATTTTAAATAAAGACTCACTGAGAGCCTGACACTAATGAGATACCAGCTACAGCCAGGTAGGCAAGACAACTCCAGACTTTCAAATATCTTGACGTATTACATCTGCCCATCTCGGCTATAATTCTAAGGAGAGTTCCTTTTTCATAGCACCTACATTAAGGCCTAGTTTTATCCTACAAGATAAGTTTCCTATCATATCTGGGAGGAAATGACATTTCCACATGCCCTCTTTTCCACCACTGACCCAGGGCAAAAGGTTTCCTCTTTGCACAACACAGGAAACAACTGTTTTGATCCTTGATAGGATGGAAATTCAATTAAAGATATGTAAGCCCTGTTCAGAATTGGATCCTTCTTTTTTTTTTTTTCCCCACACGCCTCCTCTCATCATCTTGACGTGCTGGAGTAGTCAACCATAATTGGGAGTAAAATAGTGAAGCTGTTCTTTCAGAAAAGATCCTGGATATTGCTACCAGAAGGCTCACAAACTCTGAACTCATTAGCTCTCAAAATTCAGTGTACTTACCTCTTCAAGGACATCTGCAAGCTTACTGAGTATCTCCTCAGGAAGGCTCTGGAATGTGGGAACACTGCAATACAATAAAAACTTTAATTAATGCATATATTCATATATTTTTTTTAAACTCACCTGCAGTTGTTTTTTCCCCACACGCCCCTCATCATTTGAGGCTGAACAAGTGTTCAGCAGAAAATCAGCATATATCATTGGAATCCAATCTTCATCTACTAGTTCAGAAGTATTTTTAAGTGTTGACTTGTTACGATGGGAGACCACTTGTGACAAATATCTAGAGAACCACTCGTAAAGCTGGTAATCAACTATGACTCAATTAAGGATTAACTGGAATGAATATGCACAGCAAATCTGTTCAGTCATGTATATGACCACGCAAACTTTTCCTGTGCCACCCCCACCATAAACAAAGCAGACCACAAATCAATAATAGATAAATCTAATCAGCAGCATACAAAGGAATGATTGAAACTACACAGATGTAAATGTGGAATACAAAGGTAACAGGGACTGCAACAAAAAATAACTGAATATCTGTTGAAATTCCTGAAGATCTCATCCAAGGTTTGCTTGTTTTCTTTTGTCCAAGTGGGAACTTCTCCACTTTTTTTTTTTTTTGGTACAATTTCACTTGCCTATTATCTCCCACAACAGACTTGACCTTCTGGTCAAGGTGGGAGAGAAATGCACCCATGGTCTACATGATTGAGATTGAATTCTCAGAGGATAAGCAATGTGAAGTCGACTGAGTCATCAACATACCCAGGTGATGCCAAACAAAACACATATGCATAATGTACATTTATGAGGTAGGAAAGAAACACTGTAACTGCTTTAATTAAAAAACACCTATCCATCAGTAACCTAATTAGCAATGCAACTGCATGAGATATTAGCACAAACATGGCACCGAGATGCTATTGCTCTTTTGGGTTTATTTCCAAGAACATGAGCTGCTTTATCGTGCTTAGTTACAAAGCATATACATAAGATTATACTCCTAATATTAAATTCAGATCCCTAGTGTGTCACTCTAGTCTCAGAAACAGTGACGATCAGTTGCAAAGTTAGGAGCAACTGGACCCCTAGGGGGAGTTCCCTGTAGAGAAGTAAACAGAACCCTAAATAAATGAGATTTTTCCTTCTACACAAGGTTTCACATTTTACTTCTGATCACATAACTGCACAGAAATTATTCTCCACAACTTCCAGAGCTAGAAACAAAAAACAAAACAAAACAAAAAAATCAAACTCACAAGATTTTTGCAACCCAGAACTTGCTGCAGAACAGGTCTTGTCCTTTGCCTAGGTGGTAATCAACCCACCCACATCCCACAAGTCCTAAGCAGTTTCTCGACACATAAGTTGGTGGCAGTTTGTACGTCCAGAAGAAATGTAGCCATACAAATTTGTACGCAGACTTCACAGAGAACGTGCCTGCAAATAATGTTCTGTCCAAGGCCAAGCTTCTTAGTTACATGAAATGCCCAGTGAACTTAATTTGCAAGCACAATTATAAGGAGAATTTGCTTTTATTAACTTAAATGTATGCCACGTTGTAGTGAAATTAAAATATATTTCCAGACTTCCTATTTATTAAAAACAAAACCAGCAAAAAATAAAAAACAACACTAACAAGAATATATGTGTTAGTAGCAGAACTGAACTGAACAACCTGATGTGGAAAAAAATGTGATTATTCAGGTTCTCAGTTGTTCTTCCCCTCCTTAGAAAGCACTCTTTTTCAATGGAAATACATGGCTTCACAATGCAACAAGAACACAAAACAAATAAAAAGGAATTATATGATGCCCGGACCTACGTGTAGAACAAAAGCTCATTACACCAACACTTACATTCCCAAACATGTGACAAACTAATAGGAGAAGATAACATTCAAAGACATTCAGACGAGTTCTACTGTGGATGCATCAAAACATTCCCAAACTGTGGGACAACTTATTGCAAATGTTTTTTTGTTTTGTTTTTGTTTTTTTTTAAAAAAAGCTAATTATATCCTGTGAGTCTGTAAAACCCACAGAAGCCTAGCAGAACACATTCATTATAGCCCAAACACATGAAAAAACATAATTCATTCAAAGATTTCCTGCTGTTGCCATAAGCCTTATTATGGAAATCTTGGGACATTAAATAAACAAGAAAAAACGCCTAAGAGAAAAGCTTCTAACTTTAACACAGCAAGAGAAAAAATGAACTTGTTGACACAACAAACTCTAACTACATGATGTCAAAGAATTATCAAAAACACATCACAGCGAGTTAACGTTCAAAACAGCTGGAGGTGGCAGTACAGCCCAATTGCAGTGGGGCTTCATTGGAAGAAGCCATACAGGACTGCCCATCACTGTGGTACAACACACACCCCCAAAAAAATGCAAACCAAAAAAACCCAACCTACACCAAACAAATGCCTTTCTGAAAAGAAAAGAAAAAAAAGTGAGGAAACATTTACCGACTTGTTAAAAATACATTATAAATCCAGACTTACAGAACTGATGGTAGCACTGACCAAAAACAGACACCAAAAAGTGCTGAAGTATATAATGCAGTATTGAACTCTCACTTTGATTTGGCAGTTTAAAATAAGATATAATCTCATTTCCCTCACGAGAGCATTAAACAGAGTTCTAAATTAGATCCTTACCGCCTTCCAAAATCTGCCTATAGCATTTTAAGATCTGCATATGTGGCCTGATACTTTGAAAAATACTTTCACTTACAGGTACCCACACTCACAGGAAAACAAAGCCTCAGCTTAGAGGAAAACATCTGAGTAGCACACTGCTGCAGATCAGAAAACATACACTGGAAAAGGAAACAGGAACAGAAGGCACCAAAGAAAGAAATCTTTAAAGATTTTGCAGCGCAGCAACAGGTAAGCAGAGTTACATCCTGTTTTCCAATATGTTGTGAAACTTCAGTCTGAAAACAGAACATCCAACATTTCAATTCAGATATATCTATTGTTTATGACAGATGAAATCATAGTAAACATGGCTCAATTTCACTATGAAATGATTTATCCCCTGCCCATGACTAAGAAAAAGCAGTATTAAGTAAATCCAAATGTTCTCAATCAAGTGTTTTTATCCCCAGACCTTAAGAAACTTCAGTAATGGAGGCTTTAAAACATCCATGTGATGTTCTTTTCATAACCTCACGTATACAGTGAAAGAACCACGTCTTCCACAGACTGGACACTAACAACTTGTGTAGCCTTTCCCTCAAGCTGTGTTTCCCACAAGTCTGAATATCTTGCCCTAGGGACTTCCTCCAACTGTCTTGTATTCCCAATATGCCTCCACCTGCACTGAACACATTATTGGAAGGCAAAGATCTGTACGCAGACCCACCCAGGCAGAGGCATGAATCAGCATCGCTTCTTCTTCATCCTGGCTGAACACCCTGGGCACTCCTAGGTCAGACAGAAAGTGACCAGGACCTTCCCTGCTGCCTAATTCTTTAAATGTATTTTGAGAAAAAGTGGTTGAGTGCTTCCTTGTAGAACATGCTCTGGTTCTGCTACAAAAACCCCTGCAAAGCAAAGAGCTGTTTGGCAATCAGCACTAAAACACCTAGTGCCCATAAAAGTAATAGTTTCAAAAGAAAAACAAACACAAAAACCTCTGCCTACACGATGAGATCACTGGCATAAATCTGGGTATGGAATAAAGACACTGAAGTTCTACTCACCTGCAGTATACCTTACTCCTCAAAGTTTTTTACAGTGACATGGTTACTCAGAAATGCCTGTACTACTGATATCTATTTCATATGCACCATTTGCAAAAACACAGTCCAAAACCCACCCAGCCATCCTACAAAGCTGCTTTTTAGCACATGATGAGGATAGCCAGATCCCTACCCAGGGGTTTCTGCCTGGTTAGTGGCTTCATGGCTCAATTCTGCATAAGCAAATTGAGTTTTACAGCAAATGGCAGAAACGTTCATGTTTCTAAATCAATCCACAACCACAATGTTTTATTGCTTCCTGTCCCAAGCTTTGCTAGACTTCCCTTTGACCACAAAACAGAACTGCACTAGCTGCATTGGTGGAAGAGCTGCTCAAGCTGGCAATGAGGTAACTTTGTTAGCTATATCTCATGCTATTCAGCTGTGGAATGTTTTGTACTTGATGACAATCCATAGACCTCGTGAGGGCACTATGGGGAATTGCTTGCTGTCAGTAGGAACTGCAGAGCAGCTTTCCTGCCGGCTCTGGAAGCTATCAGGGAGCTCAACATGTTAAACAAAGGATGCCAAAATGGGGAAAAACAGGTGTGCAAAAATGTCCAGGTGGAATCCCTGTCCAACAAAAGCAAAGATGTTTCCAATCTGAAAGGGGGTAGAAGAGGCTAGAAAGGTCAGGCCTTGATCTCCAGTGATCTGTAGCCTCTGACTTAGACACAAGCAACATTTCTCGTTAGCAACAACCACGATCTGCAGGGATGTGCATGCAGTAGGTGGCTGCCTAAGTTTTGATTCATCCCAGGGGACTACCCCAGTACTCAGCTAGCAAGGGCTTCCAAATATTCCTGGCTGCAACTCAAGGGGCTGATTTTAACCTAAGAAACGCTCCGTGGCACAGATGCCAGCACTCCAACAGCACATCTGTTTTCTGACGTTCAAGAAAATGATGCAGGGTCCTTGGCTGTCTTTTGTATTCAGCACAACACAAAAGCAGTTATTCACTTCCTAAATGCTCTTCAAGTTGTGTTTCCTCAACTTTTAAAGAGTATTCATTAGAAGTGTTCATCTAGCTTTGCAGCCAGCAGCCCTTGCGGGTTAATGGAGAAACAAAGCCTTTATCTTTTATTGCTGGTTGGCACTGTAACAAATGCAGTTGTTGTCACTGTTCTGTGCCTTAGGCCAGATGGGTAAGCATAGTTTAAAAATCAAAATAAATCAGTAACAGGGAATGAAGCCTGTCTGCATTCCCTGAAACTCCTTTTGCACCCAGCTGGAATGAAAGTTGAAAAATGCTAAATGCTTTTGTTCTTGCTTTACCACATTTGAGATGCCCCTAAAGCACCACCGCTCCTCTCTGAACGAACAGAGGATAAATCTCACCTAATAGAAACTACAACTTGATTTAGGATTTTCACATAAAACAATGTTTTCAACAACTCAAGCTAGAAATGTTCCATAACAGGCAGCCATCCAGAGCCATCAAGTTCTGTCAGATATCAACTATTGGCTCTGCCAGGGTCTGGCCTTAACAAAAGAGCTAAGAAACTTGCTTCCAGCCTTATTTGTAAACACTTACAAATTCACTGTGAAATCACGTTATCTTCTCTTTGCCTTCTTAAACCAACATGTACTGCTCCAGAAAACCCTACATAGCCACATGGCACAAAGTAGAGCTTACCTTTCCACTTCGACATTTGTCCTGAGAGCTGGATGGCACTGGCTCAAGTGGGAGCTTACAGAACCACGGCATTGCAGGGGTAGGAAGAGACATCAGGAGATCATCAAGTCCAACCCCCCCACCCCCGCTAAAGCACATACCCTGTAATAGGTCACACAGGTAGACCAGATGGGTGTTAAATATCTCCACAGAAGGAGACTCCACAACCTCTCAGGGCAGCCTGTGCCAGAGCTCTATCACCCACACCATAAAGAAGCTGTCCCACATGTTAGTACGGAACTTACTCTGTTCAAGTTTTAGGCCATTACTCCTTGACCTATCACAACACACCACTGAAAAGAGCCTGGCCTCATCCAGACTTTTGAAGAAGCTATATGGCTCCCACATCACACTTGCATGTTATGGGACAGACTCTGTTCCTGTCACATGTGTTAACAGCATGTGTAGCAAAAAAACCCAACAAAACAACCTGATAAAGGCAGAGAGCAGAAATACCAAGAAAGGTTTGATTCTATGTTCCACAATGTGACATTTTGTTTCAGCACAACTGTTGCATAAAAATGCAATTTCTCTTTTCCATCAGATAACGAGTATTCCTTAGAGGACAAACTTTATTTGTACTACATGGAATGAAGAGGGAAAGATGAAGCACCTAATAAGTTCAGAAAAGGCTTATTTTCTTCTCTAGAAACACAGTATTTACCTCTTACAGATGTAATTGGTAAGTCAAGGCTAGCTTTCCTGAAGCAATTTCCTGGACATTTTGCTTATATTAGAGACCATTAGTGGAAAAAAAGGCAGGGAAATGGAAAATGACATTCATTCACACCTGCATTAATTACGCTTATGTTCAGCTTTGAAATCAGTGCAAATAACACAACTTTAGAAATAGTGAATAAATTTATTCTACAGTTGCCACAGATGACCTGTTTGCTATGCTCAGCCTACAAATGCAAAAAAAACCCAAAAACAAAACAAAAACAAAAACAAAAAAACCCAACCACCTGCAATTGTTCATCCCAGGCAGAACGTGTTATAGCTACAGTTCTAAAGCTCTGCCACCCATAACATAGAACTTATTCTGGTAAACAAACTCCTTAGTGGTGCTTGTAGTAAATAAAATAATTTCCTATAGATGAGAGTGGTGAGAGCTGTAACTGGACTGCAGTGAGAAAGTGCTGACACAAAATGGTTGCCAAGCACCACCATGGGGAAATGACTGCCTGGTAACCCACCTGGCAGCCAGGGACAAAGGAGATCCAGACATGTCCCAAAGATACCATCGATAAAGACAAAACAAGAGACTAGGGAACGACTTATCACCTCAGAAAGTGGGAATTGAGGTGGGAAATAAAATGTTGTTTAAAGAACATAAAGGAAAAGAAGAAGCACCATCCTCCATCGAATTACTCACCTACTGGTTACATGAAGGGTACTACACCCATCTATGTCTTAATGATATAAAAGGATCTGCTTTTTTGTCACAACATGGAGCTTCTCTGAGAATGTTCTCAAGCAGCTCATGCATGTGCTTTTCTCTCTACTATTACTTCTCACTTGTCCTTGGGCAGGCCAGATCTTCTCTGGAATGTGCTGAATCAGCACCACTGCAAAACTGACTCCTGAACTCTGCAGCATGGTTCACTTCCATCTACCACTTTGGTCCTCTTTGTGGGCCCATTCCTGGGATTGGTTCCCTAGACCCCTTCAAGGTTGGTGTCTTCTGAGTATGGTTTCTCAATTAAAGCCATCTGCACTTGGCATGACCAAGGCCTTCCCTTCTGGGATCCCTTTGATGCACTGGGTACTGGTCACTGTAGTGGTACAAATATATGTACATAACCCCCATATGTAAATACAGTACTGCTAAGTATAACCTACCTTAAGTATGCTCCTGATAAGTACTACCTATCATAATGAGTATCTGCTGTTACAGTATCGACAAGTTCGTAATCACTAAGCATTTTCACTGCCAGAGCATCACTGATACAACCTATATTTACTTCTGTGTTACTGACAGTACCTCTGAGTACCATATTACTACTTCTAATTCTGCAACAATTACTTTGTGCTGCCTGTGGGCCAGCTAACCCACTCTTTTTGGGATTTTGATGCCTGGTTGCGTAGTACAAGTTGTAATATACATAAACATGGGCAGGATGCAGAAAGCAAAAGAACCGATTTTTTCTTCTGAACAAAAGTCAGAAGTCAACGGCAAGCCTCTGTCATCATAAAGGTGAGCCACTCTCTTTTGCTATTTGTCTGTATACGATCTATATAGGCCTACTAAAATATACCATCTTCTGTACTATTTTCATTGAGTACCATTCTTGGGGGTTATTTACCCTACACCCTGCTTCTGTCAATCTCTGCCTTCCCCCAGAAGGGGTTCATTATCAGAGACAGACCTCCCACTGCATTTTGCAGTCACTGGGGAGATTGCACAATTGGAAGAAAAAATATTCTGTCATGATGAGAGAAAAGGAGCAAAATTAGTAGGTATATAAACTCATTCACCTATTTTAGATATATTTACTCAAGATTATTAATTTTGAAAAGAACAGTTGCTACAAATTCTCAATAGCAATGAAATAATTGGAAATATCAATAACCCTAAGGGTGCACAGGTTTGGTCACTCATTTCAAGTCAGCATTCATATTGCCAGTAGTGCTACTATTCTGCCACTCTTGCTGCAGGAAACCCAATAGCTACCTTTCAAACACACCATCATTTTTTATGTTTTTTCCTGCTGCAGCACTTGGTATTTCTTCATATTTGCAAATCAAATTATAATCCTAAAGTAAAGCTTCTGTATCTTCTGACTCATCTTTTCTTAAAATATTATATACACTATTAAAAAAGTACTACCTCTCATAAGAAATCTCACACCTCTGCACAGTTTTCTTCCTATGATCCTGCGTTCTCAACATAGCCAAAATTAAATTCCCTATGGCTGACAATCCCTAGTAATCATTACCACTGAAAAGGTCACTGTCAATGAGTTTTTCTCCAGCATTTTCCTCTTTCTTTGGGAGATTTTGTGGGAAATGAACACTTATGCCCCAGCCTGCATGGAAAATCCCAAATCAGTGCATTTAGCCTGATTTTTTCTCATGTGAATCTAAACAAACCACAAAAGCATCAGTGTGGTACTGGAATAAAGACCAACTGCATGAAAACCGTGATTTCACACAAGATACAAACACCATGACTAGAAAATTAAAGATGTTCGCTACTGACTCTTGGGCTACCTCAAAAGAGATTCTTGAACACCAGTTAATATTTTGAAGACAACTTTGCACCGCAGAGACTAAAGAAACAAAAAGCTGTATTTGCACACATACTTCATTTTGTCACATTTCTCCAAATTGGATATTTACAACATCTTCAAAAACAATTTAAGCCAAACATTTTCTTTCTAACAGATGTCTACTGCATTTGACAGCAAATTGTCATAATAATACATCTTTGATGACACTGACAATACTATTTCCAAATCACAGACTCTGATTTGCAACGTTCACTGCTGTTATACTGTTCTAATGCTGCACCCCGCCTACCTCCTTTTATCCAGCACCATTAAACAAACATATTAAAAAGATTATTATTGTTTTCTGCCTTCAAAATTACATACATACTAGAAAAAGAACAGCACATCCTGTAGATGTTTTTAAGATCATCAGAATCACAAGCATTTTACATTCTCACAGGCAATTTAACACCTGTTGAAAGACTGGTGGGCATTTCAGCACCCACCAAACCAAAGGGACCTGAAAGTTGAGATTGTACAGTGAACTTCCAAAGAAAAGGTACTCCCTGACACAGCTGCTAAGATTCACAAACCTGTGTGATTCATAAAGCGGGCATTAAAACACCTAAACACTATAATTCTTGTTTGTTTGTTTTGTTCTTTGTTATTAATTACTACAGGAAGTGTTGAAAGAGTTTCTGCACTAGAGGAAAGCAATTATATGGGATACCTCATACCTTGAGCACTGCGCTCAGTGTTGGGCCCTACAAGAAGGACATGGAGGCCCAGGAGCTTATCCAGAGAAGGGCAGCAAGGCTGTCTGGAGCACAAGTCTTATAGGGAGTGCCTGAGGAAACTGGGGCTGTTCAGTCTGGAGAACAGGAGGCTCAGGTGAGGCCTTATTGCTCTATACCTCTACGTGCAAGGAGACTGTGGTAGGGTGGGGGGTGGTTTCCTCTCCCAGGCAGCAATGACAGGACGAGAGTTATCAGGCATTAGAACAAATTGCCCAGGGAAGTGGCAAAATCATCATCCCTGGAGGTGTTTAAACAAAGAGTAGATACAGTACTTAGGGACTCGGTTTAGTAGGCAATACTGGGGGTAGGTGGATGATTGGACTAGATAATCTTAGATATCTTTTCCCATCTTACTGATAAAAAATGGAAGAAAGAAGAATACGCTGGACAGGATTTCCTCTACATGCCAATTCACATGGCTGAGCCTTTGGGATAGTTTCACCCTGATGGACAGCTACAGGATGAATACTCTGAAAGAATAGTACGCACACAAAATAATGAAGGTGGGCAGTATGTTTTTGTATGGCTCATCCAGATGGTATAAAGACAACCAGTAAATTAGGAAGGGCTCACCTGTCACTGACAGTCAAAGCTCACCCAGAACTCCATGTGGGAGGGCTCTCCAACAAGAGATCCTTCCCCAGTGGTGGTCAACCCTTAAACGGGGCCTGGGAGAAGTGAAGCCAGACTCCACCCCTTCTGGTCACACAGGTGCATTGCCTTCACCTGTGCTCCTGTGGCTGACTCAGTGCTCGCCTCAGGTGATCCATCAGACCACGATTCGACAGTTCCCATACAACAGCTAAACTCCATTACACCACTCTCAGAAAAACAGGGAGAAAATATGATGAAAAGGGGCTCAAGGGTTGAGGTAAGGACAGTGAGATCGCTCTGTGTGGTGTTGCACCTGGAGGACCTCCTGCCCTACTTCTGCACTGACCTTGGTGTCTGCAGGGCTGTTTCTCTCACATTTTCTCTCTTCTCACTGCCAGCTGCTGTTGCAGCAGTTTTTCCTTTTTTATGTCTGCTCTCCCAGAATCACAGCCAGTGTCACTCATGGCTTAGCTCTGGCAACAGTAGGTCCTTTTTGGCTCTGATCTGCCATGGGGCAGCTCTGGGCTCACAGAGGTCACCCCTGCTGCCCTTACTATCAAAGCCTTACTGTGCAAAGCCAATACACCATGTCTGGCCATGTCATCAATTGCTAGATGCAGTAAAAAGCAGTACTGACTAGAAGCAACTTTGAACTTCTCAGTCCAGATCAATGCATCTTAGTTGATTCAAAAAGGGACAAATCGAAACAGAAGCACTTTTGAACAGTAGATCAACACTGAAAATAGTCCAGGAACTGACTTAGTTACCTCCTCCACAGAGAAACAAGTTATGAACGAGCCAATAGAATCCAGAAACAGCTCAATCCTCTTCATAGTGCAGATCTGTAGTAACTAGGCTTGCATGTAGATAAGAGAACAGAATTACATCAGATAATCTTGGAGTGTTTGACAGAGGCATTTCAGACCTTGGTACAGTCAGAGAGTATTGTGGCAAGCCCCAGGTACTTTAGTAAGTATGAAAGACAGCTTCTAGCCCAACACATTAAAGGGCAAAAACCCACTTACTCCTAATTTCTAACCTGTACAACCACAGACCAGAGCTGAATTACTACACAGTTGGAGACAGAAGAGAAACACTGACTTCAAGTTTTGCCCGAGGCAAAAATATACTGCCAGTAAATCCCTTCCTCTTTTAAGAAAAATTATTCTCTCATCAGTGTACTCATTTGCTGGTCACAGCAGTAAGGATGGCACACGCATTATTGATTTGGGGGTGTAATTCGGGACATTCATCCTTTGTGAACCTCTGAAGGCTAACAGATGGTGGGTCATCTTAATTCCTGATTTCTAATGGCTTTTATTCATGCTCTTGGAACAGCTGCTGCTGTTGCTCTTCATCTTTTTGTAGAACTCTGTTATCTCTGGATGCCTTTTTATAGATGCTTGGCTGAATAGAGTTTGGACCTGACTGAAATATATGATACTACTGTATGTTTCAGGAAACTTAGCAGACCAAATGCCTTAAAAATACCTCTACAGCTGTATATGGTACACCTTTGTTTCTCCATGGTAACTTTCACTCTTGTTATTAAATTAAAGAAAACAGAAGAATAATTTAATCTTTGAGTTTATAATGTTTTTCTTTTCTCCCATCAGTAAAATCCTTGCATCGCAGGAGTCAAAATTTGCTATGTACAAAAAACGTCAATAGCATTTTTTTTTTTCCACTGAAAATGAATCACAGCTGAGAACAAATTAAATGTCGAGGATTTTCAAGTGGCTTAAATTGTATTGGAGAAATAATCAAATAAGACTGACAGATTCAAAATAAGGTTTGAAAATTCGATTGTTTAAGAAAATAATCTTGAGAATATTGCAAACAGGTAAGAAATACAACCAGCATTAAAATATCGACAACAAAATACATGGCAGGAAGATTATTTCAACTGTTAAATACAACTCTATTCAGTTGCTGTCAAATGATCATTTACCACTTCCTCTGCAATTGCTCAAAGACATCTAAGTGCCGTAACCCTCAAACTGACTCCCAGAGTTTTAGAGATCTCTCTCTCTTAAGACCAGGTGCAACCTCACCCTTGGGCTCATCCCAAAATGGGAGCATGGAGTCCAACTGACATAACTCTAAAACTGGAGCCAAAACATGTCTTGGGTTTGGATGAACAGCAGAGTGAGCATGGATCCAGCCTGGTGGATGCATCTGCAATGTGCACCAGTTGCAAAATGGTTTGGAGAATGGGGGAAACTTCTTGGCAGTCAGTGAGACAGACGGACTATGGTTCAGTTGACCCATGTAATGGCCACTCTTGTACTGGAGGGGAAACTCTTGGGAAATTACTGGATTTTATTGTACCAACACATGTTGGATCTGTTCAGCTGCACTGTGGCTTTGTGAAAGCTCAATTTGTCTTTCTCCACTTGAATGGCAACAGATGTGTAACTCTGCTCTCTATCAGGTGCATCTTATTTTTCCATTATTTTTTTTCTACTGTAGCATGAAAGCTTCACTAGCTTCTATCAATTTGTTTAATTAATTGCTATTCAGCATATGAAATATCAGCAGTCTTCATAAATGCTTCTGTATGCCAAAAATGAATCTCAGTGAGAATTACTACTACTACCAAACTGAACTCTTTCTATGACAAGATGACCCACTTAGTAGGTAAGGAAAAAGCTGTGGATATGTGGACTTTAGTGAAGTATTTTAGTAAATATTCTTTGTCACAAACTGGCTACATGGTCAGGCCCAGATCATCACTGTGAAAATCGTTAAATCAGTCTGGCAGCCAGTCACAAGCGGTGTTCCCTGGGGCTCAGTATTTGCGCTGGTTTTGTTTCATATTTTGATCCATGACCTTGATGAGAGAAGATCAACTGCCTCCTCACTTAAGTTTGCAGATGACACCAAGCTGGATGGAAGATGCCTGAGGGAAAGCAGGTTCTGCAGAGGGATCTGGATGAGTTGGATCGGTGGGTCACATCCAGCTGTATAGCATTCAGCAAGGTTGTACTGGGTGCTACACTTGGGTCATAATAACCCCATACAGTAATACAGACCCAGGGAAAAGCACTCAAAAGAAAAAGACTTGGGTATGCTGGTCAGTGGCCAGCTAATATGAGACAGCAGCATGCTAAAGAAAGCCAAGTACTTACTGCATCAGAAGTAGCGTGGCCAGCAAAGCTGTAGAAATGACTGTCCACCTTCATGCAGCACTGGTGAAATCACACCTCAAGTACTGAGCAAGGAAATTCCCTCAAGTTGTGTCAGGTGAGGCTTAGATTGAATATTTTGAGGATTTCTTCATGGAAGGTGTGGTTAGACATTGGAACGGGCTGCCTTGAGCAGCAGTGGAGTCCCCATCCACAGAAGTATTTAACAGACTCATAGGCATAGTACTAAGTGACATGCTTTACTGGTGGGACTTGATAATTCAGGGTAATGTATGTATTTGATTATTTTCAAGATCTTTTTCAACCTAGATGATTTTCTGATTCTATTTCAATCTTTCAGAGCTGATAGGGACTAAGACCTTTGATACCCAATGATCTTTTGTCCACGGTCAAACCTCTAACACTTTTCCACTTGTTATGTTTCAGAAGAATAGTGAAACTACTGTTGAAATTCAAGTGTTTGTGAGCTTCTTCTAGTGGGTATTCCTTCAGCCAACATGGTTGATATTTAGATAGAGAGATAATACATGGGAAAAGTGGAACACAGAATGGAAATTTGACACTGAAATTAGCTTAAGAGCATGTCAGTGAAGTACAAGCAACAAAGGAGACATCTAAAAGGTTAGAAGTTGGTATACTCATTTTTTGTTTTGAATCTTTGCCTTGAGCCCTGAAACACAGGATGTGTTATTCTGACCCTTTTTGCACATGGCAACATCCAGTTAGCCTGGCGATGAGCAGAACCTGTTCTAATAAAAGTGAATATAGGACTCTCTCAAAAATTATTTTAGAAATATAATTTATGTCAGTCTGTTTTGTTTAGTTATCCTTCACATAAAGAAGGTTGTCGGGATAAGATTATGGCTCTGGCTGACAATGGCAAATTGGCTGATTTACTCTGATTTATTGAAGGCTATGTGGCATCTTGATTAAAAGTGCCATTATATATTTTTAGAAGGGAACACTTCAGATTAATTAAAATCTGACTCATTGATAGGTATCAAAAGATAGTTAAAATAAGTGAGCAATGGCTGTTGAAAGCACTTTCCATAAATCTATTACTTGTTCACTGTCACTTCTGTTTTATCGATGATCATTTCTCAAGTTTGCAGATGAGGCAATTTACTCCCCTCAGGTGATTAACATCTATCAAAATACCCTTTTAAAGCCCAACTACTCAATAACTCATTTTTGAAACCGGCATGGAGATCATAGCCACAACATCAGTGCAGGCACGCAAGCACTGAGTTAAAACAAGATAGGTACTCCTAGATAACCTCCTCCAAAAAAAAACCTCAGCTACCATTTGTTGAAGTAACAGCACACAAGCAATGAGTGACGCCACTTCCAAGGTTGAGACAGTCCAGAAACACTGTGTCCTGTTCCCACATACCAAAAGAAAGAATAATAATGGGAAGAGCTCAAGGGATATTACAATAATTAAGCTAATCACTGTGGAAAATGGGTACTTTACTGTTGGATATAGATAAACAGTAATATTTCTTTTTACTTGCACTGGAATAAAATTAGACACTGAATATTTCTATATCATCTTACAGATAAAGAAAGGTGAGGTACAGTGGAAATATCAGATAAACTGAAATGTGATTTCATTTCCCAGTTTGTAGCAACAAGGCAAGATTTATTTACTTATTTTTCAAATAAAGACTCCTTTTCTCCATGAAAAAATTGGTGGCATATGTCTGTCTGTGGAGGCTGCAATGCATCTTAGTGGATGAGGAGACCGTTACTTTATGTTGTCCTTCAGTCATACAAGACACCCTCAATGCAGCTTTCTAACCCATGGAGCAGAGGGGTTTTGGGAGTCACTTGCTTTCTGAATTGTTGTGCCTGCTGAAACCTCACATTCACAGCAAGTGTAAAGAGAACTTTGTTTCTGAGATTTTTTGACCAAAATATTATATTTTTTACTGAAAGCAAAGACTATATACATGTTAGTCCTGTAATGAGATTAAAAGAAGACCCTGAGGATGACTTCTGTTATCTTTACTCCCTTTAATATATATCCAACCATATATAACATAATAATGTTATTTTGCTGTTTCCCAATGAGCAAACACCTTGGTACAATTAAAAAGTTTCAGTGTTCTACAATCTAATCACAGTTCACATATGTAGGGTGGAAATTTACTGAAATATTATAATGACCTGCTATCTTAAAGCACAGAGGAACAAGACCTTGTGGATTTCTAGTGCCATTTGGTAGCATAAATCCCACTGTCATGGACGTCAAGGGCCCTTGCAAAAAGATCTGTTCTATTTATACTTGAAAAATGTTTTGGCTTTTTTGGCTCTGTCCCTCTGAGGATATTGTAGTCTAAGTCTGATTTTTCTTCATCTGAAGCACGGGTGTCCAACCTTTTGGCTTGCCTGGAGTGCACTGAGTGAAGAGGAATTGTCTTGGGCCACGGATGAAATATATAATATAGTTCATGTATTTATGCAACAAGATCTGTTCTATTTTAAAAAATATTTTTTTACTAAAACATTAAAATAAAGGAGTAACAAAAACATAAGACTATCAGGTTGGACATGTTGATCTGAAGTTAACTCATCAGTGTAATTCCTATAGATACGTTCTGTGATATTTTTGTTGTAAATAACACCCTGTTTTTTCTGCACTTAAAAATACATGTTTTTAATGGCACGGTGAACTGCTGGGGCAAATTCTCGTCCTTCTCTTCTCTTGAGCTGTAGAAACTCTTCCATCATTTTCCAGAAATAACTATGATGTTTAATAGTGGATATAAATTACTCTTCCCAATATACATTACCTTGTATTTTTTGAAGTCCAAAGCAGAGTTCTACTCAGATCCCATAGTTCAAGTCAGTCTGGTGATTTAGTTTGCAGTAATCTAAGAATTACATTTATTGGCAAGATGCTTGCGTGATATTTCCAGACAGTATATAATTGAATTTAGAATGTATTCCTGATGTTCATAGAAGCAATAAAGCTGTCACCTTCTGTCTGCACATTACATATTTATCGCTTGAAAGTAGAGGACAAACACATAAAAAGATCATTATGATTTGCAAATGTGCAAAGGATACAGGAAAACAATACTAGTCTCAGGCTGGAAGTTAAAACATTTAACAGATCCAGACTCAAATGGTAATACTTATTGAACTTTTCTGAAGTCACCAAAGAAAAAGTACTCCTGTTAGTAACTTCACTAAGCCCAATTCACTTCATTTCAAAAACGTAATTCCTGTTGGTATCAGTAAGAATGTAGAACTTCTATGAACTTAGAATTTGTTCCTTGAAATAACATTTCATATTAGGTAATCCTATCTAGATTGTCAAATTATTTGACAACTTTTCTGATATACATACAGAGCCAAAGAGAGACTATTAGCATTTTAAAGCTATTCCCATTCAGAATAGAACTTCAGCATATATATATATATATATGGTATATATAAGTCCAGAAACTTAGCTCTGTCTTGCAGCAGATAGCTGTTTCCATGGACCTGGGACAAAGGAGATTGGAGATGCCATAGTCTTTTTTTTTTCCCTCTTTTAAAGCAACATCCATGTACACCTTCTACTTTTTTCTTCTTCCTTCCTGCTTCATACACTTCTGTTTAGCTTTTTTTTTCCACACCTGAATTTATATTAAACTCACCAAAAGCTTCAAGCTAGTCTGTGTCAGAGGCCTGGGCATGGAAATACACCCCAGAAAATCCAACAACTTTTGCTGACTTGGGTACTCTTCTGGTGCATAACCTCAAGCAAATGGCTACTTAATCATGATATTTTTAATCCCCTTCTTACCTTCTATCTGTCTATATCTAACAATGCCTCTTTGTGGACCTTGCTCAACACTCCCTTTTTTTTGCCTGCTCAGCACAAAACTACATTAACTGGTAATGAAGCGCATCACGAGTCATTACCCCAAGACTCCTGGGGACACTTCTGAAAAATGAGAAATAGAAATTCAAATTCATCTTCTGCTCATATGGCTTATTTTTTTCATAAGAGTGAAATATTGTGTATGGCCTCTTTTTCCAGTCTCAAAATCGACTGATTTTGGTTACTGCAACCCTGGATCAAACCCCACTTGTTTCACTGCATTGTTTTTCAGAGCCTGGCTGAGAGCCATCCGGGAAGTACATCCAAGCTGATGGGTTTTCCTCCTCTGCCTGCACTAATTCAAATGCAAATGCCTCCAGGAATACAGATGCTGTTCAGTACTGAGAATGTTATATGCTCCATGTTGTTGTGGTGCTGAAAGCTTGTTATTCCTAAAACACTTTGTAGAGTTATTTAAACATACAGAGCTGGAAATGATTTAAGCTAGCAGAACATTTTAGTTCATGCTCCAGCAGCAGGTGAAGTTGCTGGAGGTGGCTTGTAGCCCCAGCTTGACATCACTTTGCACTCTCACCTTCTCACCTTTGTTCTGAGTAATCATTTTCAGACTGAATTCATGCTAACAGTTGATCTTATTTGTAAGTAACAACATCAAGATGCAACCTTTTAAAGGGGAGAAAAAAAAAACAACACACTAAAAAACACTGGAGCAAGAACCATCTCCCCAGATCCTCAGAGACACGACAAACAAAAGCCCTTATTCCAAAACAACAACAAAAAGCCAACCCCAAAATATTGGTTTTGAATAAAACTCACACATTGCTCAGGAAAGAAATGTACTTGCTCATCTGAATGAAAAATGTATTAAAAATAGTGCAGTTTTGGCCATTCAAAAATTATTCTCAGGTGCTGTCACACTTTACCATGTAGTTTTGATTGGAAGATCTCAGGAAAATGCTCACACCATCAAAACACAATTTCCATAGCCTTTGCTGAGGAAACTGTTCAGTGTGCATGTAAAAATATCTTCATTGATAGCCACAAAAAAAATCAGCTCATGGGAGCAAGAGACTCCTGAGATCAAGACCAAGCACTGGTAAATACTTGCACTTCTTTTGGATAGTCACTTCACTGGGAATCTCCTCACCAGGAGAGATTAAGCAATAGCCCCTGGCAAGTATCTGATAGTTCCATGGTTATGGCATTATCCTGAGAAGCAGGGTTAGGTCAGCCCAAGAGTGAGAAAAGAACTCGATCTATCAGATACAAATCTAGATTCTTTGGCTCAAAGCAGATTGAAGAGTAGAACTCCACTTTACTCTGATTTGCTAAAGCTCCAATGCTCACATTTTAAGGCACTCCTGCTGCAAGCTCCCAGATAGGAACCACATTTGTTTTGTTCAAACCAACGCGAACTTAGCAGTTGCAGTTCAACGAAGGAGAAAATATCGTTCATTAAAAATCTTTCCTACTTTCTGGTCACCAAAAAACCCTCTACTTCAGGCACTCCCAGCCTTATGCATGTCAGTAGAAATACACAGTGTCCTTAGAAAGTTGGCTCACATCACAAAGGGAATAATTTCATACATACTGTGATACAGAGAGATGCCGTAAGCCGGGGGCAAGGAACACAAAATAAACACTTTACCAAACCTGCGAACTGTAAGATTTAGTGATCAAATAAGTTAATTATAATCAGCAAGATATCATATGGAACAAAAGCTTCTGAATGAGATCTACCCTTGTAAGTGCCAGTGGATACTTTCTGTAATCATTTATTTTCTGCTAATTATATTTGCCTATCTGTAGATCAATGCTTTCTGTATCTTCATACTTTATCTTGTTAAACCATTCTGAAGGGGAGTTACTATTTGCATGTATAACACAGATTGCTAAGCCTCACGATAATTACAAATAATAAATGAGATATACAACTAAACAGCTATTTCTAATCACGTTAAAGGTTTTGTACTTTGCTAATACACAGCAATTACTAGGCAAAAAATATGGATTCTACTCAGATACTTGAATGAAGATGTGCTTTGCGAACTGCATAAGCAGTGCCTTTTGTTAGCCTTCAGGTGTATCACCATAAAAATGAGAACTTATCTTCCTCAATGGGTTTTCCTGCTGGAAAAGCATCTTCACATTTGAATGAGCAAATAACCTTTCTATTGTCACATTATCACAATACACTTCCCCCATAACAGCAGACCATCTCAAAAAATTTCTTTAACCGCCGATACTCAAATGTGCATCAACACCATATTTCTCCTGCAGCTATGAACAGTTACAGCATTACACTCTTTTTCCTGCAAGGCAGCAGCACTTCAGCATCCACTGCTTTTCTACCTACTTGACTTCTGAACTCCCTGATACTCTTTCCTTCATCTGTGTTTGTACATTGGTGGATAATCTACATCCAAGACTGCAGATTTCACACGTCTGTAGGATACACTGTCCTTCCAAAAAAGTAGTATTCCATGGCCAAAAGCTAACAATGCCTTACATTCTCATAATAGTACAGGCTCAGGCTAAAACAACAGAAGATGCATCAGAACGATATTCTAAGCATTCCCTTCAGATTTCCTTCCCTGTAGAGGCTATTGATTTATGCCACAGACATCACAAATATTTCTTTTTTCTGTTTCGAAGATAAATGTCTGAAGTAATACCATGGGTTATTTAAACAGAAGAATAAAAATCATCACCTTCATCATTTTGCTCATCTTGTTCCAAGTTACAGGAGAGAAACAGCACACAGAGGACAGATGTGATGTTTGGAAGCATGTAAGTCATGAAGAAATAGAGAAAACATTCCCAGCGGCTGCTCAGGTAGCAGGGCAAGCTTTATGAGCCACTGCCATTCATCATACTTCATTACCCATGTCCAGAACACGATGGTAATCTCATTCTGCTCTCACCCAGTGCCTTGGGAGAAAATCAGGAATTAATGCACAGGCCAGAAATCCTATTGCCTATCAGATTGGTATTTCCAAAGACAGTATTACCTGTGAGAAATCAAAAGAACATGACAGTATGCTCAGAAAAAATGTGAAATCCTGTGCCTGCGTGAATGTTTTAACATGGTGAGGAAGAAGAAAATCTAAGGCAGCCCAGAATGTCATAGGTTTGTGTTACTCATACCCAAGTACTGCTCTTCATCTCCTGCCAGTCTGTCACCTCCTTCAGAACCCCAGAACTTAAGAAATACTACATAGCTAAAGCCAGTAAAAGTTAATGTCAAAGACAGAGATATTTAATTCAAGAAAAGCCTGGAATACTTGCTTTGCTCCTAGATTCACCCATAGTCATCAGTGGCTCTAAGAGGAATGGTTTGGGAATCAAGAGGAGCAGAACCAGCCACATGTAGCACAACAGAAGAAAGGGTACAAGCTCCCTAGGCCATCTTCTTGACTTTAAAGTAAACTTGTTTAGCAACAAGAATCAGTATATTAGCTTAAGTACCAATACATTAGTTCAGTAAAAGAAATCAGTGAGTGTTAGTTATAAAAATTTTCATTTTAACTTGGCTTGGTGTGCTAACAGCCTTGTTTTTTTCAATGATTCTGCATCACGGAAACACTGGAGTCACAACAGACTACTTTTATCTTTGCGTCCACCATGTGCAAGGTCTTTTTCATTGGATTTCATATATGCTGTTTTGGATTAGAGAGCACTAAGATAGAAAGTTGCTCATTATGGCCTAACAAACAATGGAAATTTACCAAATTGGGAAAAAAAACCTGCCAGGGCTCAGGTAAAAGTCATTGCGATGAAGTTGATGATGGAAAAATGGGTAGAAAGTAAGTGGTCAAAGGCCACCAGAGGCCATTACTGCACATGCACATATATTAATGAGTTCTTGGAAAAGAATGAATATATATGCAAAAGTACTGCATATGTATATCTTAACTGTTTAAATGTAGAACCTGAACTCTGAAGGTGTGCGCTTGATTTATCAACTTGTCCAGCACTTAACGTGAAGAATGATGGAATGCCCCTTTCTAACACCACATTGGAATTAGTTTTCTTCCTGGATTTTGGCTGACAACTTAAAGTGCATTTCAGTACTCATTAAAGTCCGTTTGCGTCTTTGGTCTGACAAAATAGACACTGACAACCTTGCCTACCTGTAGACGTAATTTGTAAGAGTAATTATTATATGGGATATAAAAATATATAAAGCATATACTGAAAGTAGATTAGTAAACACAGTATATAAAAGTGGATAAATACAGACTGCACTAGCATAACACACAAAGCATACTTCATACTGGACACTTTATACTAATCTAAATACAGAAAGGATCTATTTTCTGTACAAATTACTGTTATTTTCCCATGAATATAATGCAATATTATCACAATATTATATTCACACCTCTAATTGCACCCAAATACCAAAGTAACAGCTTTTTCTCTGCTCAGGCTTCATCTCCAGTGCAGTACGCTTCGGTGCAGAAGAAATTTGTAGAAGAAATTACATCTTTTTCTAATGTCAAATCCAAAATTAGATGCACTATTCCCTGCCAAAAAGTATCAAAGGGTGGCCTTCCTGCACACTTCCTAACAGACAGTCCAACAGAGGGCTGAAGTTTAATGAGCTATTCTTTTGGAAGCATGCCCAGTTCTTTACTTAATTTGGCCTTTAAACTCTAATACTGTTCAGCACACATGATGTGCTCTCGGGTTATGCATTGTGACAAGATGAATTCAAAGACCCTGTCCCTATTTTTAATCTCAGTACAGTTTATTTTGTATTCAGCAACATGGTTTATTTGCAGTCAGCAACTGTTTCATCCAGATTATTAACAAAGCCTAAAATCACCCCACAGAAGGATCTACTTCAATTCATGCATTTTATGTTCCCACATGTATGCTTCCAATTTGCAGAGGAAGCAATAATTAATTTTATTTCAAAGTTCCTAAGAGCCAGTGAATACTACTTCATTTTTGCTTGAACAAATGTATACTTCGACATGTATTAATCCCCAAAAGACTTCCAATCAGCAAAACACAATTATGTGAATTTTTAAAAAGAGCACATCTTATTCAAATTAGCACATCTTAAGGGTTTTGTGTTTATTAAGAGTTAACTGAAGGGACAGATAATAGCTGACTGTTGAAGAAATCTTTGTTCTTGGTGAAATACATTTTTAGCAAAGGTTTACCAAATGACCTCAGGAAAAATAAAAAAAAGATTTCAGGGGCAAGTGCACATCAATTTCTATTTTTACATCAGTCTGTTTCTCATCCACAGCTGAGTTAGCTGGACAACATGGTGGCTGTCAGACATCCATAAGGAAAGATGAAACGACAGCTAAACCCTTTGATATGCAAGTTTGCTTACTAGAACATATGTATTGTTCGCACCATGGCTCTCTTCAAATGTACTAGCTAACCTTTTTCAGCAGAGAGAAAAATCACTTCTCCATAATGCTATTTAAGCAACCGTTATCAACATGCCTCTGTATTGGATCTTTACGACTTACACAAAAGAAATGTCAATTAGATAACATCAAGAAATAACACCTTTCTTCAACTTCTGACATGGTCCTCTATTAGAGGAGGCTTGCTTTCTCAATTGGGGATGGTAGACAAAAGTGCCATTGGAGTCCTTTCCAATTTCTTAAAAGAACTAACAACATCTAAGTATCACATTACTCTACTCTTGCAGTACTATCCTGAATTTTCCTCCATTCCCCAGACATGACACATTAATTTTCCATGCTTTGAGTCAAGCTGCAAATCTTTCAAGCCAGGCAATCTGTTCTAAAACTGTTTCTAAAGCATCTTTTGTAATGGAGTCCAAAGCAGGTTCTTAGCCAGTATCACATTACTAAGTACTACTAGCAGTGCCAGGAGAAAGTAGCAAGGACAGAGGCTGTTTCCATTGAGTCTACAGCCTTCTTCAAAATACCTGGTCTTTGCACTGCAGAACGAGTTGCTCAAGACTGAACAAGTTCACCGCAAATTTATATTTCAACGAATACTTCATAAGAAAGTGGACCCCAAATTAATGGAGTGCTAACTACTTACTGGCACTGTAATTCCTGCCTGAACCTTTCAAACCAAACCTCAACAAAAAAGTCTTCTATCTTCCCTTAAACCTCATGCACAATTTTAGAGTTTGGGAATGGTCTAAAGAACAGGCTTGAATTCAGAGATTATCTGTAAGGAGACAGAAAGTGAGAGACACTCATTAAACATGAAATATTTACTTTTTGCCCTGCGAAGCAGGAGCTTTTGTTCATGCCTTCATCCTCCTCCTAGACTCTCAGCTATTTTCTTTCTGGCTGTGTCTTAATGCTTGGGACTTGTTGCCATTCCAGACTCTGTCAGTGGCAACTTGAATTTGTCAAAGCAATTTAACAAACTTGGTAATACAATTACTGGGTAGTTCTCTCATGCAAAGTGTGTGGAAGTTGCACACCAAGGTCGTCTCTGCAGCTTCATAAAAAACAATCTGCAAGTACCAGGAATAGATGAAAAGTTCTGCCACGGAAGCTAAATAGAAGGTATGAAAATGCAACCACCTTCTTGCACAGACTGCTTCAGTTTTTAAGAGCTTTATCATGTCCGTTCAGTTTAGACAATAAAAATAAGAGGATAAAAAAGAATTATATACCCTCAAGTGCATTAGTTTGATGTCGACATTTTCTGTTGCTTCCATTGGAGCTGAATCTCAGAATAGGAATAACCCAATCGCCTCACACTGCTAAGTCAGGATGGCTTCAAATAACTCCAGTCTGTCATTCCCATAAAGCTACATTGGTGTTAACACTGCCAGGAGGAGGAAATACGCATAAATCCTCCAGCAGAAAGCTCACTCATACATAAACCACAACCTCCAGTGTGCAGAAACACATAAAAGAGCCTAAATACGACCTCTAAGTACACACAAAGTACCAGGAAGGTAACTGCTGTTTTAGTGATTTTAGTGCCTGTCAGGTCATTGTTAAAATAAGCCTCATTAAGACCTAGCAATGAAACTAATGTTTCACTAATGGTACACTTAGGCATCAAGTTAGTCTTCCAACCATCAATTAGGCAGTTGCCATAGTAATAAAGGTGATCCTGCCTGACCCATTTTTCCCACAAGTGGTGGTCATCATATGAAGTGTTACCTCTTGGTAAGTATCTAACCTTGAAATTAAAAGATCAGCTTGTTAACTGCTTAGGCCTAAGCAACAGCCTTTTTTTCTTTTTCCCCTATCAAAGACACTGTATGCAAAAGTCATGGCTACATTTATCTAACAGTATATTTTTAAAGCGTGTTGTAAATTTTTTGCCTGTTTATTTGAAATCAGAATTACAGTAAACTTTTTCTACTATTTCAAAACCAAAAGCATGCTCATTATTAGGAGTTACATAACTTCCTCCGGACAAAATTTTTGATGAGATGACTTTTAAAGGTCCCCTCCAATTCAAATGATTTCTATGATTCTGTTTTGATGCAATAGACAACTTTCTCAAGGTTCTTCTCAAACTCTGGCTTGCCACAAACAGCCAAGGTGCCAATAGAGATGTGGAGTACCTCCCCCAGCATCAACCGTGACGTACTGTAATCTCCACTGGCATCAGTTGAACATCAAAGCCATTGGTTACCCCTCTCCAAGACAACTTTCAGCCCATCTAACCCCTGTGCATGTAATTCATGTATCTCCAGCTCCCAAAAGGCAGTACTGTGGGCAACAGTGCCAAAAGCCTTTCTAAACAGAATGAATTTTAACCACCACTCTCTCATCACCTTTGTAGCAACTCATTTCACTGTGCAAGGAATCCATCCCCTAGAGTGCTGAAGTTTCTTTCATTGCTTCCAAAATATTCTGTCAACAAATTACTCAGCCCTAAATCTGCATTTTTCATCAAATAAATGGTTAGCAAAAAAGCTGATTGCCATTGTGCATTTGCAGGCACATTTTTCCACTAGAATCAACTGACAGTTTGGATACACTGTTTTTAAACATGAAGTCTGAAATAACCTTCTAGAAATTAGCAGGTACTCAAACCTTTCCACCAGCATTGGAAAAAGAACACTTCCTCTACTGTTTTCCCTCTTGAAAGTCAAACAAGTTTAAAACATTTCAATTTGCAAGCACGTAAACACCATTTCCTTGGAGGCCGTAGGTAATTCCCTAACACTTGGAGACATCAGTTGGCTTTCCAAATACCAACTCAAAGAGATTAACAGTTGTAGTATTGGCATGTGCCAAAACAAAGGCTTTGTGAAGTGCTAGAGGACCAATATATGACCAGACATGCAGAGTGCTTCAATGTGCACTTATCCCTTTTATTGGGATAAGAAAGGAAGAAGTCAGTTTTACAGGAAATGCTCAGTATCCAGCAAGGGAGCAGTGATTTCCTTTGGAGATGAGTTATTTGTGCAACACTGGATGCCATTTTGTGGCCAGTTCAGTTAATGACCTGCTATGCAGACTCAAAATGAAAAAACAGAAATTGACTGGAAGTCAAAAACGTGATTTGGAGCACACTTGAATGCTACATAGCAGAATCCCATGACAAAGGTCTTTCCAGACAAATATAACCCAAAGGCATGACTGTCCCTGGCCAGACACAATGCTTGCACACAAGTGCTGGCAAGAAAGTTTCTCTGCTATGGGTTTGCATGGTTAATAAAGCAAGATCAGTGAAGAACACTGGTCCACTGCCCATTCAATTGTTGCTTTGGAGCAAAACAGAAAAAGCAAAGATAAGTTAAAACTGATTTCTGAAACCACAATGCATGCAGAATAAGGAATTGAAGGAAATCCAGGTTGTTACTTACAGTCCATTTTTCAATACCTATTGTTTTAGGCTGCAAGTTGATAAGACTGTTTGGTGCCATGCAAGCAACTCTGAAGTTACAGCATTTGGGCAAATAAGAGAAAATAACGAAAATATTAACCCACCTCATCCAAGTACTGATGTCAGACCACAGTGTTTCATCCAAAAAAAAGGTAATAAAAAAAATCTGTTAAATCTGAGGGCTTTTATGTAGCAAAATTTCTTCTTATAATAGGAGGAAAAAAGAGATACAGGAGCTAACCTTCGGCCTGTACATTCCTGTCAATAAATGTTTAGATTACTCACTCATTTAAGTAAGTAATAATGATCATAATAATCCTTTCACAGGGGATTGGACACCTACTAATACCTCCAGCCTCCAGCTGCATTTCTGCCTGCATAGAAAGCAATTTGGAGCAGCTACTATCATGAAGGCCAGTTCCAGTTTGCCTGGTCAAACCCCAGAATGTTTTGAAGTGGACAGGTGGCACTACTGAAATACTTCTCCTGAATGTCACTTCATTTCTTGGAGTACAAGGGACTATCAGATGCTTGTGAAGGTATCTATCTGTAATTTAAGCAGGAAAATAGACTCTGGAATGGAAACTGTCTGGTGTGATAGCAAGCTGGATAGGTGGATAAACACTTTCTGTGAGAAATGTCAAACACAAGGATGAGCTCTGAAATTTCTGTGGTTATCAAAAGGCTGCACACTAACCACAGGATCCAAAAGTTTGGGGCCTGAGATGGAGAGAGTTAGGTATGTCTTCGGAAACTCACCTCTGAAAAAGAACGGTAAGAAATGAATCAGGATTTTCAGATGTACAAAATTCAGCCATCCTAGTCGAGCCATAGGTGAGAGATGTCACGTGTGGTCATGAAAGTTGAGGGCAGAGCGATGGACAGGGAACACAGAATCATAGCATCACAATAGTTGGAAGGGANTGGTCAACCTGTCGTCCACCAGGACACCCAGGTCCCTCTCTACAGAGCTCCTCTCCAGCAGGTCATCCCCCAGCCTGTACTGGTGCATGCAATTATTCCTCCCTAGGTGCAAGACTCTACACTTGCTTTTGCTAAACCTCATCTGGTTTCTGACTGCCCAGCTCTCCAGCCTGTCCAGGTCTTGCTGAATGGCAGCACAGCCTTCAGGTATGTCAGCCAATCCTCCCAATTTTGTATCATCAGCAAACTTGCTGAGGGTGGCCACTATCTCCTCATCAAGGTCACTGATGAAGATGTTGAACAAGACTGGACCCAGCACAGACCCCTGGGGCACACCGCTGGTTACAGGCCTCCAACCGGACTCTGCACCACCAACCACAACCCTCTGTGCTCTGCCAGTCAGCCAGTCCTCAACCCACTGCACTGTCTACCCCTTGCTATTTCCAGTACTGCCAGTGAGCTACAGCAGTACAGTCTGATAAATGGAGGAGTAAAGACAATTGCATTTTACCAGGATAAAGGCATTAGGACTGACTTCTCTGTGATTACTCCTAGGCTTTAAAACTAATATCAATATTTGCATGAGTTATTCTAAATGGGTATCAGTTACTTATAAATAACAGATTAGTAAATTGAAGAAGTCAGATAATAAACCATTTACTCTGAAGTCTGGTACAACACAGGGCATAGGACGTTTTGGAACTAATTACTTCATAGCAGCATGCAATTATCAGAGAAGCATTAAAACTTGACTTTGAAATGAATTATAGAATCCATCATAATCTCCTACACCTTCTTTCAATAATTCAGAATTACCGGTGCTATAACACTGGGCTTATTGCTATTCTAACTCAACCTCTGGCCACATTTCTTACCTTACAATAAAAAAACCAGTAGGCCTTTAGAAAGTCCTACTGTTTCTCACCACTCTATCATCCTCTTTTATGATCTGAAACCCATTGCAGCAGTTATGTATTTTACCTAAGAACATTATCATCCCATTTAATAAATGATGGCTTTGTATTTACTGTCTTTTCCACTTCCACTTCTGAGCTGTTGCATAATTCATTAGAATCAGTGTTATTGACCAAAACCAACTAAACTGGACAAATATCAGAAACACTGATGATCCTTATGAGTTCACTGCCACTCAGGATATTCTATGATTATCACCATACAGCATTTGAAAAATAACAACTGAGCACATCTTGCTTAGTTATTCTGGGCTGCCTGCTGATCTTCTCAGGTACAATGGGTGCCCCAATGAAGCCATTCATGGCTTTCGAGTACATGGCAATGTGCTACAGGTCTTGTTCTGGAGCTCATGCAGCGTCTCCTTTTTAAGCAACACTATAATGTGATCAGAATAAAATACCTTTAAATACAATAATTTCATCTACTTCAATATTTGCAGAATGATCCCCAAATCTCAAGGTGCCTACTCTTTAGTACATTTTAGCAAGCAAAGGAAAATAATCTTCCTGGTGTACGCAGACACAAACATCCACACAGGATCACAATACAAAATGTCAACTGCATAAGGATGAACTGAATTACATTAAGCAAACTGTGAGACCTAACCATATTTCCAGTTACTCCGAATGTTCTGCATTGAGCTGTAAGGAGCTTGATTTCTTACTTGCCACAGACAACACAGCCATTAAAGCCATTGCTCAGCCCAGTTTGTCTCGGAGCTTAGAAAGCCACTGTCCTCCAAATCCTGACAGCAGTGATGGTTAGATAGCAAGAAGGAATTTGTTTTGCCCTGACACAAAATTACCAACAGGAATTTTCATTTTCCAGACAGTCAGAATGCCAGTGTAACCACCCCAATGGCTCAGAAGCACCACTGCAACAATACAGAATCAGACTGTGGTCACTTCTACCAGCAAGAAACCATCCCAATACCTGGTTTGCCAGTGAAATACTTCTTCCTGACAGACCTGAACTTGAAATCTGACACTACACGCACAGAAAGGTAAACTATGATTCCCACATAGAACGAAACAGTAACTGATGACAGATTAAAGACAGCATTCGCCATAGAAAGTGATTTTAAAATTTAATTTTTTTTTTAAAAAAAGCTTTCATTAAAGGTTGACAAAACCAAAATATGATCTTGTGTCAATTGAGATCACTACCACATCTTTGAAGGTATTTACTGATATAATCACTGCTATGGGGGAAAAAAAAAGCCCTTATGTGGCAGAACAGAGACAGGATCTTGATTTGCTTTCCTTTGAAATGTAATGGCAGTATGTCACACAGCCTACCAGCAAATTAGATTTTACCTCTCTCAGAAAACTCCAGGTTGAACAAAATAAGACCAGACCAAAAGAAAGTCAAGCACTCCATAATCCTTTTTCATCTCTCTGCACTCTCGCTGGTCGGGTCTCCCCACAAGACAAGTCAACCCCACATTTCAGCAAATCCCTCAGTTGCCCCAAGAACGGACAGCAGAGGCAAACTAACTGCCTGTCCCTCATCACCTCACCAACAGTAAATTATTTGCTGCTTTGCAAATCAAATCCTAACACTGCCACAGCTGGGAGCATGTTTAATAGGGAAAAGCCACTTTACCTCAGGACAAACTTGCTAAGCTGCATTAAGCACCTGTGGAAACAGAAACAGTCCCACAAGCCTGAAGTGAGAATTCTCTCTGACTGATGGCAAAGATATGCAGAGCAGCATCAGAGAAAATCAGTCTGTACTTATGGTGTTCCTAGCAGCAGGTGCTGAACTCACAATCAGGTGCTGGATAAGCACCCAGATATACTGTGTGAAAGCACAGATTTTGTCAATCTGCAGCAGTAGTGAGAGAAAATGGCAGCACGTCCCATGGAGACCAACGATCTCCATAGTGTGGTCTGGGGTCTGCTATCTTCAGCTCCTTTGTTGGTTTGACTACTGTGGTTGCTTGGACTGAAATAAAAAAGCATTTTTTCCTCCCTCTTTCTCCTGCTTTGAATCATGAGAGACACTATACTTTTCCCTTCTCTTCAGTCTCCCTCCCTTTACCTTGTGGTACATTGCCTTCAGTAGATATTTTTCCTCAGATTAAAACCATAATTAGTCAATATTAACTCATCTACTTAAAAAAGTGCCCATTCCAGCCACTTCACAGGTATTAATAGCATCACATGGAATTATGGAGGCTATGTTAAAAAAGAAAAAAGAAAACAAAACACAGCCATTACAAAACTATTTTTAAATCTCCTATCCTGCCTTTCTTGCCTCCAGAAGATCACACAGAGACTGTTTTTCTTGTTGCAAGCTGACAGCTTGATACTGAGGCACATCGTTTCAGTTCTGCTTCAGCACCTGCCTGTGCACCATGCCACAGCAAAAAGCATCCCTTACACTCAGCCACTTGTACACGTAAACTTCCTTCAAGGTATCCTCAAGTGTCCTGAGCCCAACTGAGTTTAAAGCAAGGCAGTAAAAACAGACAGGCCAGACAGGCGGATCTTGGTGCCATTTCCACATCCAAAACATAGCTTAGTCTTTTTCACTAGACACCACCTTCAGAGTCAACAGCAAAGCTGTATTTCTGTCTCACCTCAAAAAAAAAACACACTGAAAGGCATACCATCTAGGAAAGTTCTTTGACTGGCCACAAACAAGAATGAATTCATTCTTCATTTAAGGATAACTGAGGAGTATTCCTACAATCCCATGAAGAATTCTGAACTCAATGGTCTGCACTGAATAAGCTCCCATCATTTCCAGGTGTTCTCTTCAAAGCCAGTCTTGTTCTGAGGATGTGGGAAGAGGCCAGCTGATTACATTTTCCAGCTAAAATCACCACTGTGTTTTAACGCAGATCAGTCATTCAAACTCCCCCTCTTAGCAGATCAATGAATTCTAGGCAGTGTTCTGTAGGTGACTACAGAAGCAGTGAATCTTAAGAGAGAAAGGAAGATATACTGCTTGATAGTTCTACAAAACAAACTGGATTTGTGGCTGGCATGCGATCTGCCTCACCTGAGTTATGCTAACAGGCAAGAGAGGTCTGAAAAGCACCTGTGAATACTTCAGAAGAGAGAAAAGATTCAGAGCTTTCCACTGAAAGCCAGCTCAGTCTAACTATGTATTAATTACCTCATTATGTTTCTAACTCCTTCCTGAGCAGTATGTTGTATGCAGTATGACCGCATAATATATGTGGTCACTTTGGGGCACAGTAAGCTGACATATAAGTTCCATCATTTCATTGTCAGGTTTTGAGAGATGCTGGCTAGATGTTTCAAGAATTCCTGCTCCATCCAGCAGATCATAGTCTGGAGGTATGGTTTCTGTCTTTTCAGTGGTGCGTGGTGATAGGTTGAGGGGAAATGGCCACAAAATGAAACACAGGAATTTCTACACTAATGTGTGTAAGAACTTCTTCACAGTAATGGTGATGGAGCACTGCAAGAGGCTGACCAGAGAGGTTGTGGAGTCTCCTTCTCTGGAGGTATTCAAGGCAAGGCTGGATGTGGCTCTAGGCAGCCTGGTCTAGTGGTTAGTGACTCTGCCCATGGCAGGGAGGGTGAAACTACACGATCTTTGAGCTCCTTTTCAACTCAGGCCATTCTATGATTCTGCGATACATCAAGACCCACCTGGACACCTACCTGTGCAACCTGGGCTAGAGAGCTGCTTGGGCAGGGGGGTTGGACTCGATGATCTCTAGAGGTCCCTTCCAACTCCTGCAATTCTGTGACTCACACTGCACAGTTCATGGATCACAGGATCGAGCTGGTGTCAGCCTGGACAGCTGGGGTGAATGCCTTGTTGGTGTCTCCGTGGTCAGAGGGAACATGGTCCTGACACAACAGTACAGCTCCTTCCTGCAAGTGACACTCCCTGGATGTCCTGGAAAATTTGCACATCCTAGAAGTGGCTGATGGGTACATCTTAGGGAGGTGAGCATCACCGCTGGAAGATGATACACTTGGTTTTCAAAATCCTACCCTACACACTTGTCTCAGGTAGGATGGGCCAATCATTTTGGCCTTGGGCACCACCTTGGTATGAAAAGGATGCTGGTCTAGATGAGGTCCCAGTTTGAACCAGTACTTCTGTCTTTCCATATAAATTTGCATTAAGAATAAATGTGTTTATTTATCTTCTGGAAATATTTTTCCTTTTCCTCTCTCTCAGCAATCTCCCCCTGTTCACTTTGCCTATGTTCCTGTCCTCCACAAAAACTGCCTTCTTTAGGCCAAAGCCTGTTTCATAGATTCAGTCATTTGAAACAGTCCTAATGTATACATACTCCACTAACTCACTTTCCAACTGTCTTTTTCAAAAGCCTATCCTCCCTTTGCCTCATTCTTTACATTTCTCTCCCACTTCTGTCCAGTATAATTTCACCCAACAGTGCCCTGTGTGAAACGTTTTGCATGAAACTGCAGGCAATCCGTCAGATAGTCATATCATAAACTTTCACACATTTTTTGTATTTGCTTTCCACTGAGTGATAAATGACTCAAATAAAATGCAAACAGTTTCTCTAAATTCATCACTCTACCTTGAACTGATTTCAGTATTTCAGCGTTGAAACAGTTACATCTGTATTTCTACACAAGTATCTTTACCAGCACAATTACCCATGTCAATAAGCCACAAGGGCATAGAGTCACATTACTGACACACTTATCAGATTAAAACTTCCCACTTAAACTTATTTAACTTAAGTGAGACTGTAAGTGAGATCTGAGATCAAGCCAAAGCACTACAACAAAGCATTAAAAGTTGAAGACTGGGATTTTTTCAGCAGGATTAGCTTTTTTGACATTAACATAAAGTTTAAGCAAGATTAAAGGTTGTGTGAGTGTATCCATGTAACTTCCTTTAATTTTCTGCTTCTAAAGTTAGATTCTTCCTCCAAGGCTACATACAATATTCATCATTTGTTGCTGATCCGTTCCAGGCTCTTGGATGAATCAGAGTTTACACAGTGGATGAGAACATGAAGCACTGTTTTATGGAACATCTAAAAAGTTTTTGCAAAAAGAAAACTATAATGTTTATTCTTCCAAGGCATCCTGGTCTTTTTGAAGGTATTTGTAACCCTCCCTAAAACTTTTATGATTTAGCAGGAAATGATTACACCTGCTCCCTTGTCCCACATTATTTTCTGGACAATTTTATTGTATAAATGTTTTCTTTCCTTAACTGAAATACTCTGATCTTGCTTAAGCAGCATTCTTCATTACAGGCTTGAGAAGAAAATTACTACAGCCTTAGAATTATGAATGTTGCAGTGTGCCGTACGGTGGATTTAGCATAGCCATAACCTTTACTGCAGAATAATGCTGCTTCTTGTTTGCATAAAGGCAGATATATTCGATGACTTAAAGAAAGCGCTAAGTTGGGTAAAGATTGAAGATGAAATGCTCAGCGTTTTCATCCATAAGTTGTTACTAAATCTACAGAATTTTTTTAGATGACATAATTTAACTCTTTACCATTGCCTGCACATTAGCTGCGCTTTGAGCTAGCTTAATCTAGCATGGATTTAGTGACATAATGAGTTACTGAAAATTTGTGTTTCAAAGGGAATCAGTGCTATGATTTGGTGTTTAGCATACATGAAAGGATCAAAAAACAGCCTGGGTTTTTCATCCTTACTTGAAGCAGGTGCTGCTATGGAACTAGGCCATCTTTTGATCACTTCAAGGATCATCCATGGACTTTACAGGCAACAGAGTGGGATAAAGAGACCAGTTTCTCCTAAAAACTATGAAAAGGAAAATGTTCAGTTGCTCCTAGCTCCAGTCTATCACTGTTTTATGTAAATCAAATAGTTATTTCAACTTTTATAAATCCATGAAAACTATTTACCACTCCTCGGAGCAGATGAGGAAACAGTTTTCTGGCACAGTAACCACTGGAAAGAGAGATCGGGATTTCTTAACCAGGAAATGTACTCTTTATGGCTTTCCCACAGCATTCAGAAGAAAGGACTAGACCATATTCTCTGAAGATACAAAGGTGAAACCAAGCAAATAATAGCAGACCCATTTCATCAGTATGTTCTTTCTACAGAAAACCACAGCAAATGACAAATCCTGGCCAAAGGGGTAGTATTTTGTAGTGACCAAATGGAGCCCTGGTGACACCTGTGCACGTACTGTGGCTACTGTCAGTAAGATGAATAAGAAGATAGAAAGGATCTCATCTCACTCTGACAAGCTGCATTTCTTTCGTGTTTTGTCTGTAGGCAAAAGCATTCTGCTGAAGGGAATGACTGTTACACTACTGTGACTAATGAATAGATTATGAAGGACAACTTTTTCAGAGTGCTATGAGCAAAGATAATGCTTTCCAGCCTCACCCACTTTACTGTGAACAGGTTTCATTTAAATATTTACTTTGATTTCATTTCTTAATGAACAATTTCATTAACTTATTAATAAGGGAAAGGAAAAATGAACAAATAAGGTGAACAACTGACATACTCCTCCTTCTCGAGATTTCATGTACTTTTTTCCTTGAACATTTAGAAGGGGAGCATCCTTAGAAATGAGCATTTAGTACCTCATTGAAATCAAGAAAATAATTTATCTTGAGCTTGAGATAGTGCAATGGAAAGTTATTGTCTGATACAAACAACTAACTGCTCCACGCTGCAATTGCTGTGTGTGGCAAATATTTTCCAAAGATGAAACAGCAAGATTTAAAGAAAATGTGTTCACTCTCTTTTTGCCTTTCTAAAATGCATTTGCTTTCTTTTAGCTTTCTTGTTAGCCCTTTAGCATTAGTACACTCTCGACACACTGTAATAAGTTGTGAGCAAGAAAAATTCTCAGTTGCTTCCATACACTATTTGCTCTAAAATGAAAGCTGGGCAGGCTCTGTGCAACATGCATCCAAATTAATCTTGATGATCTTCTAGAAAAGCTCTATTAAAGCTCTAAGCTTAAGAGCTTAGTACGTGCACAGCTTCTGCTTCCAAAGAGAGCCAGAAGTGCTAACAACCAGAACTGATCTTAACATTCATTTTTCAGTTTCATTCACCAGCACAAGAGAAAGGCCACTGCTCGTTAACATTTGAATTCATGATTTTTTAAGTGCTTCCAACACAGCAACAGGTTTTTGTTTCCTCTCCTGAGTACACCTGTGAATAACCACTGAGACACCTGGAAAAAGCTGGGCTTTGATGGCTGCTCCTGTATGTAATCTCTGAGCAGCAGAACATCTCCATGGAGCTCATGGTCCTCCCTGGGGTAACATCCTGTCCCCATCAGAGGCCAGGCTGCATCGCCAATCGCTTTAGTTTCACTACTTCGTTAATAATCTTCCACTATTATTACATTATCCTCAAAACCTTCCCTGCAGATGAAGGGACTGAGGTCACCCCCTGTGGCCCACATGTGACAGCACAATTTTGTGGTGTCCAGCTAAAGTACTGCATAGATTTCTTTAACGTCTGTATGTTATTTTTACTACCTCCCTTTTTCTACAGGCCACTCCTAGAATTCATGCTACTGAAAGCTCAAATGAATGTACTGTGCGTGTTCATCTAATTTTAGAAGTTTTATGTTTGAAACTAAAAGCTCAGAGACAAAAGTAAACCAAGCATGTAACTTAGGTAAAAATCAGTGTGCCCACATTAGGTAGATGCATTATTTGCCATCTGATATGACTGCATGAAATTCACTTTGTGTTAAAAATATTCCTTCAAAGGCAATGCATCATTACTCAAGCAACTAAAGTTTGCAAACTTTAAGATCTTCTAATCTTCTTAGAACACATTTCTCCCAAAATATCCCAAGCCCCGTTTGTATTCAAAACAATCAATCAATCAATCAATCAAACAAACAAACAGCTTATTTTGGAAATTATATCATCATTTTTAAGACACTTCCCTGCATTGAAAATTAGCTGAATTCAAAATAAATTTAAAAAAAAAAAAAAAAAAGAGAGAAATCAAGAATAACTTCAACATGGAGAGAGGCTGGGGAAATGGAGGAAGGAGTCCAAATCAGACTGAATTTGTGCAAGTTTCCACATTCCAGCATAAAAATGTACCTCTTGGGTACATTACCTCTCATCATTTTTGCTCAGAAGGGGAATGATTCAGCAGGGAACATTCTGATCTGGGACAAATCTGCAGCAGTAATGACTTAATAACAATGGAATTACAACATCACTCTGACTCAGGCAACTTTTTTCTCTAGGATTCGGTGATGTTATGCTCCTATTTGCTATCACTTTGCTGACATGAAATGTGGGCAGTTCTTCACCACTATGACAGACCTGAATTATTGGGATAATAGCCACTGCTTTGGCAAGGAGTATTTGTCATACTTCGGGTTGGCAGCACTAACAAAATGATGCTTGTGATCAAAATTAAGGAGTGAAAGTTTATGCTTTTCTTGCTACTCATCTAAACCATAGTTTACAGAAATCTACAGCCTTTCCTTCACTAGAAACTTGCATTTTGGCTCTAGAAATACAAAAGTACACTTTGAATGGACTTGGTTCTACAACAGTTGGCAAACCAGATGCTTCCGCAGGGATGTTTTTATTTGATGGGCATTTTCTACAATAAGGGAAGCTTTGAATGACTCATAGCAAAGCTTCTTCATTTACATGATGGCTTTGGGACTCTTCGCAAATGAATAACTCACAGTGGGAATGAAACTAAAGAGCAATGCAACTCCTCTTGGCGATCACCCATCTTTGGTTGGAGGATACAGTTTAGAGATGGTTAAACAGCAAACAAAAAGAAACGAAAAGAACACAAATCAAATACTGCCTTCACAAAAAGTCAGAGATGAGGACAACAGTTTCACTGTATTTCTTATAAAGAAAACAAGCGTCATACCTTTTTAAAAATTCCATATACTCAGTATGCTTGATGAGGCCCGTCCTCATCATTATTGTTTGAAAACACTGCCGATCAATAGCCCAAAGTTTCACATTTACGAGAGCTGGAAAAAAAAAAAAAAAAAAAAAGGAAAAAAAAAACAAGACAAGGGGAAAAACGTAATTAGCAAAGTTTCAAAACTTGAAAATCTGTTGTGAAATGCAGAGGAAACTAATGACGTCATGATAAAACATGAAAATGGGTACACACCTCAAAAATAGGAATGTTAAACTCATCTGACAGACAATGGACTAAGCAGGCATTGAAATGATCCTAAATACATATCTAGCTAATATTTATCTCTACTGTACATGGGCTTTGGGAAGATTGCCTAAAACCTACCACGTCACTGAGATGAGGAGAAGTCAGGCTGAAAGCAGGCAATGAATTAGGGGCTGGGTTTATCATCAACTGGGATGCACCATTCTTGATGCGTGGCCAATGACAATTGGTGATCTGGGGACATTTTTAGCACATTATCATGTTTCAGAGGCAGAACAAATCATTAAGGTTTCATTCAACTTCCAATGTATGTGACAATTTTAAATATAAGTTTTTTACAACAAGGGCTGTGAGGCACTGGCACAGGTTACCCAGTGAGGTGGTGGACGCCCCATCCTTGGTGATAGGGTTAGGTTGGATGGAGATCTGAGCACCTGATGGATCTGGGCCTGCCCCTGTTCACTGTAGGTGGTTGGACCAGATGGCCTTTAAAGGTCCCTTCCAATGAATTCTATAGTTCTGTGATTCTATGAAAAACTTCTCACTTCTCATTGACCTTGAGAGGCATCTGTGGTTGTGTTATTACTGTTTTTTGGAGTTTTCAGGTGCTTTTTTTTCAACTTTGATGGCCACATTTCTGATAAGTTCCAAGTTCTCAGTACTACACACCATATACTACACCATATTTCTAAAGTAAGAATCCCACCACAAAAACCAAATAGAAAAGATTAACATTGCATTAAGCTCAAAGAAAACAGTATCATGTGAACACGATGCACAGAACCCAAAATGGTCCAGATTTTCATGTTAGAAGCAGCTTAGACATTTGCATTAACTATAAACATTTTCATACACAGTTCTCCTAATAAAAGAGTTTCTCCTTAGAGGAACAGTTCAGGTAAACAAAACTACTCTCAAGACCTCTGCAGTCATATTTTTTTCAGAGAATAATTGCAATAAATTTCATCTTCATGTCCCATTTCACTACAGGGAAAAATAATGAGAAAATAGTTTCAATAAAATATTTAGAAATATTCTCATGAATAAAATCCAAGAAATTATTTTGCTTTTATTTTCTAGTCTTTTAGTTTGCAATCTGGTTATTGAGGTTCTACCTCAACAGTCACAGGAAGTAAAACCTTACAAGTGCAAATCCTGATTTTACTTCTCAAACCGAATTGAAGAACAAAGTGAATTTATCAGAAATCTCTTTTTAGAGAATAGTTTTTGATACAGAAGATCCTTTTAGATAAATGCTTTTCGTTTTAGAATTAAATGGATGGGGAAGTATGATTTATAGCTTTCAGTATAAGATCTTTCCATAAAATAAAGCCTTTCATTTCCCAGTCTGCAAAGTGGAGGAGGCACGTAATATGAAGGGGACCCCGTTTTTTCTGTTTTTCTGCCCTTACGTAAAGTAGGCATTTTAATTTGTTTTCAGATTAGTTCTAATAATAGAGGAAGAAATGAATGTTGTTTGTCAGTGCAGCAGGGGACACTGAAAAGGAAACTCTCCTGCTGTATTTGCTGCTGCTGCTGAAGGTTGACATCAAGTCACTAGAAAGTGACTTGGAAAACACTGGCTTGTAAAGGAGCTGCTTTCCATCAGCCATGAAGAAGTGTAGGTCATTTCAGCTATCCTGGCCATTTCAGGCTGTTTTTTATACAATGAATGACTGGTACATAAGACAATCTGGTTGGTCACAAATGACAAAGCCATGGATAACTTAATAGTAAAGAAGAATTTTAAAAAGATTAGCAAATGAGAAAACAACCAATGAATACGGTTTACATTTTGGAATAAATGATATAACAGCATCACAGTACTCTGATGTGAACATGTACTTCCAAAACATCTTAGCAGTTCATCCGTTCATCAAGTACAGACACTCTGTAGGGAGAAATTAGAGGTTCCACCTATATTGTTTTCATACAATCTTCATAGCAAAGGCTTAGCTGCTCAGCTGACACCACGAATTGAGTGAGCACCAAAGGCTGCAATTATCCAAGTTCACCGTTCTTTCTCTTGCCTCCTGTAATTCTGAAAGAAAGGGCATCCTTCCCATAAATAATTCTGCCTGATGCAATTTCATGATGTATTTTAACAGATTCATCACCGTACGCTAACAGGTGAAGAACAGGAGCTTCCTCCTGGAAGACCCAGACAGCTGGCCCCTTATGGCTGTGTCTGGTTGGCACCCGGAGCCAAACTCCTGCTGGGCTCCATCTCACAGCTCCAGCACCACCTGAGGAACTGCACTGCCATGCTGGAGATCTGCCACTTACACTTACATCATAGGAGGTGCAGTATCACTGCCTTAAATCTGACTGATAGCTAGCAGCTAACTCATCTTTCTATTTCACATATGTAGTCAATGGCAGTCGTACATGGTGTATTTTCCCTTGCACAATGGGGTCAGCTGTAGCTGCAGAGATAGCACCTATCTCTGTGATCCACGCAGGCACCAAGGAGCCAGATAAGCAGCCAACACTCCCTCATTCCCCTCTGATACAGGCACCACATAAGCACTACCACGTTTCTGATATCAATCCCCCAAGACCAGAAAGCCACCGCTGCACGGCACGTGCCATGCCCGCACTCAGCTTTTTATTACGGTCAGGTTAACAGCAAAGGTAATATCTTGATCAAAACAAGGATCTGTTTATGTCTGCTGGATATTGCTCTGAAAGACAAATGGCTGCAGCTCTGGCAGTCTGCATGGGCGCACAGGAGGAAGGGCTTTCAGCGAGCCTAGAAAAAGCCACAGCTCTCTCTCACACCCCCAAGTTATGTATGCATATACATGCACGTATATGAGAGCAACTACAACTCTATTGGTGTAACTCCACATGTTTACACACACCCACTTCATATAACCAGATTATAGACACACAGCAGCTCGCTACAGGGCCAAGCAGCTCAGGTGAAGGTACATGCAGACCGTGCCCTTCTGTACTGCTCATTATACTCTCTGCTGATACTTCGCATTCACATTTACTGTGCTTGACAGTAAACAGATATTGTAACAATAGCTAATGACAGCAGGGATTTAGATGCCAATAATAAGGTGTGGGCATCATCCCATTATGCTTAAAATCCTCAGTAAATGTGTTGGAGGGTGAGTGCAGAGCAGGACAAGCTCTGTGAGACTGGAGGATGTTAGGAACTTCAAAGAGATATAATTATGAGTGCCCCAGAGATTAAAGCTACGTATGTGGGATGTATACCATGAAGCCAATCCCAAAGTGAGCAACTGAGCCATAAAAGATAAAGAGTGATGAAGGGATTTTCTCATCCGTCCCTCTGCACAATGCACGTGTTAGAGAACTTTCTGGGAAGCATGATTTCAGGAGGAAATCTTATTCTCTAATTCCCTTTCATAAGGGAAAGTGGTAAATAATGCACTGAAAACAGATGTGTGTACACCTACCTGTAATGTGGGTTTCATAAGATTTCTCAATAAAATGCTATACCGCAATCAAAGGAGCTAAAGGGAGCTACACTACAATTAAAGTTGATTGGCTCCTTTGCACTTTTTCGTACTTCAGACATTATAGCTGGGGTTTAGTTTTATTTCTGTAATTGCACACAATGCAGTCACTGATCATCCCAGAAGCCACTAAGTTTTGGCTGTCAATAACAAAAAAAAAAAGTATGGGTGCTGCTGTAGTAGGCACACTCACTACCCAGGGTACATTGTAAAATATAAACATGTAGGGGCAATAGGGATGCCCAGGACAAAGAAATGGGTTATTTGATTCCTAAATCTCACTTGTAAACATGCAAACACTCTTCTTTGTTTTCCATGA
>VXAB01010756.1:188709-221400 GCA_013399175.1 Odontophorus gujanensis | reverse complement strand
GGGGACGACTAGAAAGTTTAATTTAAAATATTAATTCTCAGCAGAGGTACCTGCTGACTGTGCTGCAGGGTCTGGAGCCCCTCATTGCTGGGCACCGCAGGCAGAACTCATCGCCTCACTTCTGCTTTTAGGCTGTTTTATTCTAATCACTGTTTCTCTTCTCAGGAAAGCCTCAGGCAAAGAACTGTGTCCTCAGGGTCTTTCTGGCAATGGGGTGTAAGTAAAGTATCCATCCTAACTTGTGCTAAGTTTTGTGGGATTGTTAAGAAAATTAAGCTGCAGCAGGAACGGAGTCATTTCCAGTACTTGTGTTTCATAGTGTCTATCTTATAAAATAATGATGAAAAGCATGTGTACATTTAACTAAACAGAAGGAGCATATTGCATTATTCTTCCCCTCCAGACGCACCATGAATGATGCAGGAAGCCCCAGCAGGCTCTGCTTCAGGATGTGGCACAGAGCATATTTATTTTAACAGCTGGAGCAACAACTAATTTCTCCACTCTCAGACATTTGTGCTTCCAGTTTCTGACAATGGTGGCACCACTACAAGGATGGGTTCATCCCAATACCATCTGCTTTCTCAACAGACCCCCCAACTGAATCTCATCGTGGTATTTTGCCACTTCATGCTGCACAAACAGAGGAGTAGTTTTATAGCAGGACAATGAAAGATGCAGCATTCAAGCAGAGATAGAGAAAAACATGTTAATGTTTCTTCTCTCAGCATGACTTATATCCATGTGTTCCTAGAATTGGATTTCAATATTCAAAAATGAAAACATACCCACAGAAGCAGCAGACAGTACTTTTGCATCCTGTGGCTGGAGCTGTGGCTTCTCCGGGCACACAGATACATCTTTCTCATGGTGAGAANTGGCTGCAGCTCTGGCAGTCTGCATGGGCGCACAGGAGGAAGGGCTTTCAGCGAGCCTAGAAAAAGCCACAGCTCTCTCTCACACCCCCAAGTTATGTATGCATATACATGCAAGTATATGAGAGCAACTACAACTCTATTGGTGTAACTCCACATGTTTACACACACCCACTTCATATAACCAGATTATAGACACACAGCAGCTCGCTACAGGGCCAAGCAGCTCAGGTGAAGGTACATGCAGACCGTGCCCTTCTGTACTGCTCATTATACTCTCTGCTGATACTTCGCATTCACATTTACTGTGCTTGACAGTAAACAGATATTGTAACAATAGCTAATGACAGCAGGGATTTAGATGCCAATAATAAGGTGTGGGCATCATCCCATTATGCTTAAAATCCTCAGTAAATGTGTTGGAGGGTGAGTGCAGAACAGGACAAGCTCTGTGAGACTGGAGGATGTTAGGAACTTCAAAGAGATATAATTATGAGTGCCCCAGAGATTAAAGCTACGTATGTGGGATGTATACCATGAAGCCAATCCCAAAGTGAGCAACTGAGCCATAAAAGATAAAGAGTGATGAAGGGATTTTCTCATCCGTCCCTCTGCACAATGCACGTGTTAGAGAACTTTCTGGGAAGCATGATTTCAGGAGGAAATCTTATTCTCTAATTCCCTTTCATAAGGGAAAGTGGTAAATAATGCACTGAAAACAGATGTGTGTACACCTACCTGTAATGTGGGTTTCATAAGATTTCTCAATAAAATGCTATACCGCAATCAAAGGAGCTAAAGGGAGCTACACTACAATTAAAGTTGATTGGCTCCTTTGCACTTTTTCGTACTTCAGACATTATAGCTGGGGTTTAGTTTTATTTCTGTAATTGCACACAATGCAGTCACTGATCATCCCAGAAGCCACTAAGTTTTGGCTGTCAATAACAAAAAAAAAAAGTATGGGTGCTGCTGTAGTAGGCACACTCACTACCCAGGGTACATTGTAAAATATAAACATGTAGGGGCAATAGGGATGCCCAGGACAAAGAAATGGGTTATTTGATTCCTAAATCTCACTTGTAAACATGCAAACACTCTTCTTTGTTTTCCATGACGTTGTGGATCAGAAGTGCTGACATGGCATCACCACTGCATTTGTTGGAGCCATAGTTCTTCAGATAAGAAAAGGACAGGGAAAAAAAGCCTGATATCCAAGTTTGCATTTCTTGTGTTCAGCATGGCAAGACTTACTGTTTTGATGGAGATGCTACAGTGCGGTGAGAGCTGGGGCATGTCCTGCTAGAGAAAGAAGTTTTGCTTTTCCATTCTTTTACCTCTGGGGACCCAGGGGGTGAAACTCAAGAGCTTGAGGCCCAGAGAGGAGNCTCTGCTTCAGGATGTGGCACAGAGCATATTTATTTTAACAGCTGGAGCAACAACTAATTTCTCCACTCTCAGACATTTGTGCTTCCAGTTTCTGACAATGGTGGCACCACTACAAGGATGGGTTCATCCCAATACCATCTGCTTTCTCAACAGACCCCCCAACTGAATCTCATCGTGGTATTTTGCCACTTCATGCTGCACAAACAGAGGAGTAGTTTTATAGCAGGACAATGAAAGATGCAGCATTCAAGCAGAGATAGAGAAAAACATGTTAATGTTTCTTCTCTCAGCATGACTTATATCCATGTGCTCCTAGAATTGGATTTCAATATTCAAAAATGAAAACATATCCACAGAAGCAGCAGACAGTACTTTTGCATCCTGTGGCTGGAGCTGTGGCTTCTCCGGGCACACAGATACATCTTTCTCATGGTGAGAACATGGCTTCGAAGCACACACAGCACAGTTCAGCACCATGCTACGTGTGCAGTGAAGTTTGCATCTGCTCCATCATGTCTTCTGGACTGCCCATTAGGAAATGGCCTTAAAAGCAGAGTGCCCATAAATGTGTGCTTTTATGAGTGCTTGAACTGCCAGTACGTCAGTGTGAGCCAGCAGAGGTAGAGCCAGATTGCATCTTCACTTTGATCTTTCTTGTTTTTCTCCCCATCATCTCTCTTTCTGAGCTTGACTACTGCAATGTCAAAAATGTACATACTGGATGTAACACAAAACCACAGCGTGCTGAAGCTCCCAGGCTGTAGTGCTCATCCAGAGTAGTGAGGGTAAGTGCTGTTCATGGTGCTTCAGTACTTGAGCGAGCTTTTTTCAGGCCTCAAGTAAAATCAATTTCTCATCTGAATTTGCACAACATTTGAGTAAAATAGCACGTCTTTGCCTGCAGTGAAGGATGGACTGACCTGGAGGCAGAAGCACACAGCTACAGCAGCAGAATGCTCAGCTCCTAAGGTCCCACTGCATGGCCAGGGCACTCATCTGGAGGCAGCCCCTTTGCATGCCGAATTCACACTGAGTAACAGGCATTCTGATTTCAGAGCTGAGCAGGGCTCCTCCTCCCTGGTACCAAGGTTTTTGCTCTTGTAATTGCTTTAGCTTCATCATAAATGAGGGTCGATTGCAAGGTCGCAGCAGCTGAGGCAGAAGGAAAGCCACCACTGACTACCAAATGTGATAAAGCAGAGAGATGCAGATGTTTTCTCAGCCATGATGTCTGTGATACAAAACCCCAAGGTTTTTGCCATTTCTCCACATGCCTTTCCCCTTGGCACCAGACCCCTTCCCAGTGCTTCATACATATATAAATTCATAAGTAGACTAATGGGTAAGCATCAGAATGGTATTGCTTTTTATAGAGCTGTGTTTGGCTGCTGGACACACACTGCTCTCTGTGGAGGCTGATGATGTATTAGGGAGGAAGAAATAATCAGGAAGGAAATGACTTAATGAAAGCGTTCCAGAGTTTTTCTCTCACTACAATAAACTTGAAGACACAGGATATCCCAGGATCTGTGTATATTTTGCATAGGAATAAGCACTGGATGTTCCGCATAGAAGTACCTGGATAAGATCAACTATGACTACAACAATAAACCAATGGAAATGGTTACTAATAAAACCTAACAACTATAAAATCAAAACTGACCCCCTCCCAAATTGTATAACATGACGCATAGAGTGTCTCTCTGACAGACTGCCCCTCTCCATCTAACTCTGTCTGTTTCTGGCTGCCTGTATCTTGGTTGCTCTCGTTTCCTCCACACTAAAGTCATCTCTCGTATTTACCCACAGTTAAAGTTAAAACTGGGAAGATATGTGGGGAAATCAAAGTTGTCCCACATGAAACGCTGCAGGTGAGCTGTAATTTCCATCAAGTCCTTTCTACAACCACAACTTCCAGTTGTCTTTAAGAAGAAGCTCAGAAAAAAAGTAACAGTCGATATTTAAGTATGCATAACTAAGAGAACCCACCATGCCTTTATTACGATTCTGTATTTCGAGCTGGAGAACATAGGCCAACTCCTTCTCCCACTGAAGCTCCTGAGCACTGCCCTGACAACAAAATGGTCCATTTAAAACAGAAGTGAAAAAGGGATCCATCCACCTCATTGTCCATTTTAATATGGTTCTCTCTCAAGAGCAAGCTATACGATCCAGCCTTCACCCACTGCTTCCAAGGAAGCAATCTCATGTCTCCTACCAAATGATTTGACATCATCAAGGCTGGGCTCTTCTTAACAGTGTATGGTGATAGGATGAGGGGAAATGGCCACAAACTGAAGCATAGAAGTTGCACACAAACATTTGTGGGAACTTCTTCACAGTGCAGTGACGGAGCACTGGAGCTACACAGAGAGGTGGTCTCCTTCTCTGGAGGCATTCAAGAGCTGCCTGGACGCCTACCTGTGCAACCTGGACTAGGGAGCTGCTTTGGCAGCGAGTGTTGGACTAGATGATTTCTAGAAGTCTCTTCCAACCCCTACAATTCTGTGATTCTGTGATCCCATCTGGGTTGGTTCTGTTCAGTACAACTCACAGTGTTTGAGGGTATATATTGATATTTGACTGTACCCAATTCCAAAGCCTCCTCAGATATCTCAGTCCTCCTTGTGGGACACAAAACTTACCAAGACAAGCATTAATTAGGCTTTATAAAAGACTTTCATTTTTATTGGTGTGTTTTTTTTTCCTTTGAATTTCAAAGCACATCCCCATAATTTGTATTACAAAAACTGGTAATTACATGTCATTTGCTGTCTTTAAGCTAAACGCTATTTTACATAACCTTTACTGTGTCATTGTATTCATCCCTTCTGTATAAATATAGTTCTACTCTTTTTACAGTTCTACAATACAGACATTTCTCTAGGTTTTTAATTAAACTCACCTTCCTCAACAAAAAGCTCACCAACTTCTTCAGAAACTGTATTTATTACAGTACTGAACATCTGTATAGAAGATGAAAGCTGAAGGCAATCCTTAAAGTAGTTAAGAACAATTTGAAAGGCATAAAATAAACTTTTGAATACTACTTTAAGTTTGATGGCAGCTGGTAACTATTGGGTGAGCTAATGAAAAACCAGCAAGGGTCAGAAGCTTAAAATGTAGTTGCTCAAACATCTAATTTAATACAACAAATACTGATAACTACTTTTGAGCTCCTGAAGAGGGGCTGAAACAAAATGCCTCCAATGATTTGAGAAAAGGAGAAAAACAGGCTCCCAACAACAGAGAAGTTTAACACACTCTATTACATGAGGTATTTTAATATTGACCTAATTTGAAAGAGAAGCTACTGATAAATCAGGAATCAAGGCTGAGGTACTGTTAAAAAGCAACTGGAAAAAAGAGGAGTAAACAGATGAGACATCTTGGAGAGACTGCCCAGTGTGGAAACTAATGTCCTGCTACACGGGTGGGGGCTGTATTTGGGAAGGCAGGAATTGCTCTACTGCTGTCAAACAAAATGGGGTGGAAGACATGCATACAGCTTACATTACTAGGGTAGAAAGGGCCCTAAAGAAAAGGAAAACCTTGGGCTTCAGTATCTACAGCTCTTGTTAATTTTGATATAGACAAGAGCCTTATGAGGAGTTTATAATGACCACATAAGTATGTCCTACAGGCTTCACTTGCTCTATTTCTTATAAGTCTGCACGGCTGGACCAACACAGCTTTGATCATACTTCCACTGAAAGAGTAGCTGAAGAATAGACATGTTTTGGTGTTCAGCCTGAAAAACAACCTTATGAAGTAGCTTGGCAAGTTGGTGAAAATGTACATAACATGAGCATGGAAATAGGAACCAAAAGGGCAGAACTCAGGGTCAATTTTTAAGAATCTGCACAAGTTTAGAGCTATTTTCATTATTCATCAGGGCTAAAAGAATAAATAAAAGATGAAAGTAGTCCATATCCTAAAGAGGATACGTACACATAGAAATTGTAATGGAGCTGAGTACTTTTAAAATGATGGAAAAACAAACATAAGATTTGATATTCTGTTTGAAAGAATACTGCTTTAAGGATATGGGGTTACCAGAAAAGGCCTGCTTGTGAAAAATAACAAAAAGGAGTGCACACGTGATGCCTTTTCTCAAAAGAAAGCTAGAGCACTTTGTAAGTAACTGTATTTGTGAAAGCTGTTAAGCACAGCATGTTGCACTACATCCTTGGAAAAGAAGAGCCAAGCACCTCTGCTTCTGCTCAAAGGACTTTAGATCTCCTGCACCCAGTTTCTCAGGCAGACAAACCCATCTTTTCACTCTCCACATCTGCATTTGTTCTTTTTTCCACACCTAAGATAGTGCTAACACCCAAACCAGGCAAGTTCAGCTCTTCCCTTCTTGTGGAGAAGACCTCAAGGTAGAGGTCTTCCTACAGGAGAACATGCATGGGGATACAAAACTCTAGCAATAGCAGTTTACATATAGACAAATTAATTATGCTTCCTAAAAGTACAAACCATTACCTTACAGCCCTTTTTGTACAGCTCCAGGTGCTGCTTGCCTGTTTAATTCCAAAAGGTAGCTTGTACCTCCAACTTCCTATACAGCTTAGTCAAGCAGACAGATCAGTATGAAGCTATGCAGAAACCCATTTGCACAGCAGGACACTTACAATTCCACACTGTGGGACGCTTTAATTCGTGAATAACAACACCAAAGAAGAGAGAAGTGTCACATATGACTTGGCCATGTATAACTAATTGACTGGTCACATCTTTCTGGCAAGAGAATTTTACTGATTGAGAAGCCTAATTAAAGCAGCAGAAGTTAGTGAAATTAGAGTATAGAATAGAGCGTGTTTTGTTGTTTGTTTTTTTTTTTCCTGTATGTAACAAGTATCAAAATACTCCCATGCTACCTTTCTCACCCTGCTATGCATAAAACCCCTTCACAGCTCCAGCATGCAGAGTTTGCTGCAGGAACTAATGGGATCTCCTGGGCCTCATTTCAGTTTGCTGTCTCCTCCCTCTTAGTACAGCCGCTCCTTGGATGCATTGTGCCATTCAGATCTGCAGAGCCGTGCCCATGTGTGTGGCTGGAGTGTCTCAAAGTGGAAGGACAGTGCTGCTTCTCAGAGCTGCTTCATCATGGCATGAGCTATAGAAGGACCTTCTTGCAATTTTTCACTTATTTATGCATAAGATAGTTCAAGTGTGCATCTGGAATTACTGTCCTGCCCAAGAGCATAGCTGCTCACTGGGGCTTTGGGTATGAACACTTAACATTTACTCCACGGTAACTACACAATAAAGTATAACTGCAACAGAAAAGTGAAAACACAGTTGCCTATATGAAAGCAAAGGAATGTAAAGATTGTTTTTTTTTCACTTAATGTTATCAGTAGAACAATCAAAATCAATGGCAGTTTTATTCTGCTGAGCAAAAGGACACACATAAACCAAAGATGAGTTCAGGAACTGCTGCATGTAGAAGGGGTTCATGGTATTAATATGAACTCCATTGCTTAGCTTGTTCTGTGGATGGTGTAGAAGCAGTGACAGCTGAGTCCAGGGCAGTACAAAATGGGAATATCCACCTCTCTGACATTAGCCATGCTCCTGATCAACAGGAAGGTACAAACCATCTTTGTTTTCCGCATTCTGATTAAAATACACCTATGTTTCTAATCACCAGTCACACAAACTTAAGGTATCACAAATGGCCAGGTACTCACCCAAGTACACCATCACAAGGGAAGATTTTTTGTCACCCCTCACCATTTGCAGCTGTGTACTTCCAGCAAAATACTGCCTATAATTCTGAAATGCGGCGTACTACAAATTGCTGTCTGTAAATAATACTAGGCTTTGAGATATGAGTTTGAGTCACAATGTTTTGAGAAGGCCAGAAAAGCTAAATCGTACCTTTGGCAGCACGCTAGGAGTATCAAGCACTGGAAACCTCAACAAGATGGAAACTGCTCATTACAGGGAGCAGAACAGAGAGTTTGCAAGCTGAACTTTAAACAAATCTTAAAATACATTTTTAAAACCTCTCCCTATTTCCCAACAGCAGCTGGGATAGTGAAATAACCCATCATAGACCAGTGCCCTGCCAATCAGATAACGCATTAGAACACAGGAGGTCCAAGGGCTCGCACCAGCCCCAAAAGGCTCAAGACCTTTCTCTCCTGGGCACTAGCGATTTCCCCCAAGCACACCTTTTAGAAGCCTGCTTTATCAGCTACCCCTTGGATCCATTTGCTTTACATTCCCTTTCCAGGTGTTTTATGGATGCCATGGTATTACCAATGAGAGCCTAAATTCTTTCCTTCTGGCTGCTCATCACCTCTCGTTGCCTAAAAATGTAATCTCAGTCCCATTTCTTCTAGTTCCTTACCTCTTCACCACCTCTGCATGCTCTCCCCCAAGACCCAAAAGCTTTTCCATTTCAGAGATACCACCTCTCACAGCCCTCCAGTTTATGGGGCAAGCTGCAGGGGGTGCATACAAAAAGTCTTAGCAGCTCCTGGTGTTTTAGCTATGCCTAAACAGCACCTGTTTAAATAGCTCAAAACTCAAGTGAGTCCCCATCCAAACAGGTGTAGGTATCTGAGATGGCAGGATGTACCTGAGATACCTTCATGGGAAAGGGCAGAAGACCCCAGGACAGTGTGACTGAGACCAACAGATATAAAAGAATGCTGGCTGTGTTGTTATAAAGCAGCTGAACGATGTGACAAGATAATAGCGCTCTAATTCTTCAAAGCTTTAAGCTGTGACTCAAACACTCATCTCCTCTTCCTTTATATCTTCTTTTCTGCACTTCCACACACTACAGCTTCATTTTCCCCCTCATTAATTTTGACACGTTCAAGCTGTTGAGTGCCAAGCCATGAAAAGAGCACACTACAGAGTTTGGCTGGGAACCATACAGCAGTGTTACGAGCTAATGCAATCTATTGGTAATCTCCATTCCCACAGAGCAGTAGCACAACCAGAGCCGTGTGGGAACTTCTCTGCCCCCCAAGCAAAGGGATTGTGCTTTGAGAGATGCGTAAATCAGATCATTCAACCCACCTCTAAGCTTTTTTCCCCTAGATTTTAATTAACAGATGATTACAGGGGAGCAACCATATAGCTTGCCCAGGTCATAGTCTTTACAGTAGGGATGTGCAGGCACAATGTGGATAACGCAGGGTTCTTGGGGTGATCAGCCTCCCCTCCCTGTTGTGCTGGTGGAAAAGCACCAAGGACTGTGATCAGCTAGGGAAAACATTCTGCGGTCCCACAGCTTTTTCTTTTTTTTTTTTTCCCAAACCTCATTACAGCCTAAAATACCGAGCTTTTAATACCTCCATTCACTCAGCAGCAAACATTGGCATGAGCAGCTGCCATGTCACAGAGAACGAGAAATAGAAGTGCAGCCTTGTGTCTGTGGGAAAGGCAACAAGAATGTCCTACCTCTGGTTAGCAAGTCCCATCTGACCAGCTTTGGCTCTATGGAGAGGAAAAACTGGCTAAGTACCATCCACCAGCAGCTATTACAAGGAGTCAAAACCAAAGCAAGGAGCAAGTTTTGCTTCAAGCCAAATGATGCTGCTTCTCCTAGCAAGAGGCAGAACAGTCCCTTACTTGAGTTGCTTCAGTACCTGTCTGCTTTGGTGGCATGTTTACTTTAACAAGTTTTAACAAGCAACTGCATTCAGGAGTCAGCATTACATTTTAGTCGGTGCCAAAGTTAATATTCTGAAATACAGTTCTTAAACAAATTGGTGCCTCCTTGATAAACACCAGCCCCAACCACAGCAGAGACAGCAGGCTCCAGGCTCAGCTTTCCTTCAGAAGGATTACAACCCAGCCCTGAGCCTCCACACCTGTATTCCCAGGCAGAATTAAAACAGGACCATAGCACCTGATGCCTGTTAATCAGATTTAAAGTGTCTTTCCAGGAGACTGCTTCCTGCCCACAGTCAGACACACAGGCAAGCATTCAGGCAATGTCATCGCGTCTTACCGCTGCTCCTACTTGGCCTAATAGCACGTTAGGTTGATCTTTCACCCCACGGTTCCCCTCTGCACTGGGACTGCAGCATGAGCCATGGGCATGCAGAGTCCAACAGCCCTCCTCATACACAGCCAGAGCGTGGAAAGGGACAGCAGCCAAGGGTGGGTCTGCTCACCTCGCTTCTTCAGGCTCGAGGTAAAGGAGCATCCCATAAAACTTTCCTGCTGATTTGCAGAAGCAACATCTCATCATTACTGATCCCTTCAGCTCTGGAGGAGAATGCAGCTAACTGAAAGCCAGCACTTGTAGCAGGCATCCCACCTATACTGAAACCCTTTAGTGTTCAGAAATCATGCTTCAAAAGAGAAGATTCCAGAGTATTTTTCTCCCGATGAAAACATTCATTAATTATGTTACAATTCTCCCATCCCCAGCCAGCAGCAATTTGTAGTAGTTTCTATGACTTGACACTACCTCCCCAAAGGCAAGAGATAACTGAAGATAAGAAGCACTGCAGCCTCCCACAGTCTAAAACGTGTGTGAAATCTGTTTTTCTGTGAATGACACCTGCTGGGACGTGCTGACCTGCCTGCAGGAGCCACGCTTCACAGGTGATCGCTGCCCATACATCCCCCCACCCCCAATTTGGGGAACTGCAACGCATTAACATAGAATTTTGCTTCTGCAAAATGCTGAGTGAGCTGGAGATGATCCAGGGAAGTATATAAGTGCAGATGCATATTAAGAGAATGAGAATTGAGACCTCCTGCCCCAGCAGCGCTATTTCTGTGCTTACAGCTCATCGCCATTCCACTGATTGAATTAGCTTGCTCTAATCCCACCACTGAAATTACTGCAAATTGACTGAATTAGGTGCCTTAAATAAGAAAGAAATTGTTTTCTGCAAGTATGCAGAACCTGCAACTTGGACAGAAACTGGAATGAGACAAGACAGTGAGTGAGAGCTCCGTTCCCCAGCCCTTCTCCAGCAGAGGAATGAGGCATAGGCATTGCTGACTCTGTGATTCTGGTCAGACAGAACAAAATCCTTTATGTTTACCTCCACCACCTCCTTGAATTTTTATGAAGTGCATCTTTCTGCGCTCTACCAAGATGAACCTGCAGGCTTATTAAATGTGTTTCTACAACATATATTCAGAGGGAGATTCAGAACCAGCTTATTTTAGCATAGCGTTAACAGGAAAGAGCAGAAGGCATTTACAGTCCCGTACTGAGACCTGAGAGCTTTAAGCAGTTGGTTTTTATCTCCAACCTTTATGCTTCCATGATCCCTGTGAAAAAATGGCTTAAGGCACTGTATGAGAGATGGAAAGCAAGGCATGCCCAATGCACCTTCAGTAATGCCTATGCCAAGACTGAAGCCAAACACCCTCCCTGTGTCTTGCATCATGACAGATTTCTGCAGCAACACTACTCCAAAGCAATAAAAAGTATCTCTTAAGAAAAAATACTGCATCTGTGTTCCTGTTCTAGCCATCATTCTCTGAACTTCCCACTGGATCTGCTTGCCAGGGATCACAGTGACCATCAGCTGATGATGCTCCAAAAATAAGATTTCACTGGAAAGTTTTCTAAGGCAAAGAACAAAGGAAGCTTATAGGAGTAGAAAACCATTCCATTCAGAAGCCTGTATCCCTAGCAATGGGGACCCAACAGAAGTAGGGCAGTAGTGACATCCAAGTATAAAAGACTACTGAAAGAACACTACTAAAAATGGCTTTAGTTCTGCTACCTGTTTTTGTACAGCTGCAGACACTTCTGCATAAGCATTCGAAAATCTGTCAGTTAAGATACATGAATGACAACACCTTATTTTAAAGGGAAGGTATTCAGCACCTCAGAAGCTTGTTGGGAAATGCTTGGTAATAGAGCACAAAACCCAATGGAAACAGCAATGCCAGACACTGGAGGACTTCAACCATTCTTAGAAGAAGGAATCCCAGAGCTGTTTCATTAACATCAAAGTCTCCTCCTTGCAGCAGAGCCTCAACTTGGTAGAAGAGCACCCCCTGAGCCAGAGCCAGAGCTCTGCTTGCTGCTGTGCCATAGAATACTCACATTCAGTATCCCTGAGAAAGTGAAAAAAAAAAATAAATCAAAGCCACCCCTACAGCATGCTTCATTTCCAAAGAGAAGTTATCTAGAAATGGGGAGATTTGTCAAAAGGAAATGAAAATGAGCAGTCAGAAGGGAAAAGAAAAAATTCAAGGCCGCATAAAAACTGTCTCACTGCACCTATGAGAATTTTGGAGGAAATATATATAAGCTGTCCCCTACAGGACTTTAAATAAAGCAATAAAGTGCTATAATGGGTAAATGGCAAAGTGCAGAAAGATAGCAGAAGTAAAAAAGATAACCTTTAAAATGGTGATTGCACACCCAAATGAGGGAAAGGAGAAGGGCAGGAATGTCACAAGAGCAGTGTCAAGCTGTGCCGGGCTGCTAGAAAACCAAAACCCTCCAGCAACAGACGCACAAAAACCAACTTATAAGCACAAATAATTGTGACAATAATCTGGATAGCTTGCAGAGTTCTATGGGTTTTACATGATTGTCTAACCTATAGAAAAATCTAGTTCTTACACAAGGGAGATGATGAGAACCCATGAAATCCCATGCAACTTAATCATTCCCTGCAAATTGCACAAGAACAAATGCTCACATATATCCATCCAAGAACAGCTGCTCTTTTTTACTTAAAAACAAAAAGCTCTGAAAACACCCTTTGGAAATGCTGCCTTTAAATTTGTATGATCAGGTACTGCACCAAGACTGAGCTACGGGGGTCTCTACACCATAAACTGCACTAATCATAAAAGCTTGAGAAATCAGCCTACCAATTTTACCACTGGCATGTTTTATGTGTTTTTGGTTCACTAAGAATACGCACACCTGACCCACACCAATCCCCTCAGCGTGAAACTAAGTGCTCCTGCACACCTGCTGCTGGCTCTGCCCAGTGCCACACACTGGAAATCAAAGTGATGAGTGGCAACAAAGCAAACAACTCAGCCCACTGACCTGTACCAGACCTCCCCGAGGCAGAAATCATAGAATCTTTTCAGTTGGAAGGGACCACATAAAGGCAATCTGGTCCAACTCCCCTGCAATGAAAAGGGATACCTACAGCTCCATCAGGTGCCCAGAACCCCATCCAGTCTGACCTTGGGTGCCTCCAAGGAGGGGGTACCCATCACATCTCTGGGCAACCCATGCTGTAATACCCTTTCTGTAAATAACTTTTCTCCTACTCTCCAATCTAAATTTCTCCTCTGTTAGTTTGAAACCATATTCCCTGGTCTTACCAGACCCCAGTGAAGAGTCCACCCCCTTATTTACAGTCCCTTTAGATACTGACAGGCCACCCTCAGGTCCCTCCAGAGCCTTCTGTTCTTTAGGCTGCACAGCCCCAGCCCTCTCAGCTTGCCCTGCTAGAAGAGGTGTGCCATCCCTTGGGTCACTTTGGTTGCCCTTTTGTTGTTTAGACCCAACAGGTCCACATCTCTCCTGTACTGAGTACTGCACATCTGGTTTTAATGGGTGTTATCCCACTAATGAGCATTTCCTTACTTCCATCTGCACCACCACCACCTGTAGAGGGGCAGGATCCCTTTCCCCACCCTGCTTACAACACAGCTCAGGGTACGGCTGGCAAATCAGTCCCAGCTGGTGAGTTTACATACATCCCAACTGGCATGGCAAATATGCCTGAGCCCTAATTCCTTATCGGTTGGATCTGGAGGAAACTTTCACATTATTTCACCCCACATCAGTATCAGTGGCATGATAGATTTGGCTGTTTTAGCCCATTTTCAGCTTGAATTGTGCAGAATTCCAAGATTAATCCCAGTGAGCAGTGTGTGCAACTGAAGCCTATTTGGGAAATACCCATTTGTGGCTCTGTGCCCTGCAACTGCCAGCACAGAATCCTTAGAGCTGGAAGGGACCTCAAAAGGCCCCCAGCCCAACTCCCCTGCAATGAACAGAGACACCAAAGCTCAACCAGACCAGCTTCACCTTGAAAGTCTCCAGGAATGGGGCATCCACCATATCACTATGCAACCTGTTCCAGTGCCTCACCACCCCCACTGTATAAGACTTGTTCCTTATATCTTACCTAAATCTGCCTCTCTGAGCTTGAAGCCATTTTCCCTTCTCCTATCACCGCAGACCCTGCTATAGAGTGTCTCCTTCTTTCCTGTAGCTCCCCTGTAGATACTGACAGACACTATCAAGTCACCTCACAGCTTTCTCTTTTTTAGGCTGCACAGCCCCAGCTCTCTCAGCCTGGCTTCAATAGGGACAGCAGTCCATCCCCTGGATCACGTTTGTGGCCATCCTCTACATATACTTCAACAGGTCCATGTTCCTCCTGCACTGAGAGCTCCACATCTGGACATAGCACTCTATGTGAGGCCATCTTTCTTCATAGGACTTTTATTGGGATCCATTTGGACAAAGGCTGGAACCATGGATCATCTGGACTTTCTGCCTCATTCTTATGGGACGAGGTAAGAGTAACCCCAGTTAATCCTCTCCTAAGACTGTTACTTATCAGTGGGAAGAGGTTAAGGATATACATACATCAGCAGCATGACTATCCAGCCTTCATAGTGCAACAAGACTCAAAACACACAGCAAAAGGTGGAAGCAGAGCTCCTCTACAGCCATAGCCTCAACACAGATCTTCACTTTCTCAGAAGAAAAGCCTAACATTTCTTTGCTCTATACAAACACATTCAGGTATTTTTCTCAAACAGCTCCATTTTAAGGCTTCCAACACCTTTCTTCATCTCCTTTTCCTCCACTTTATTAACTTGAATTCCTTTCCATCTGGTTCATTAGATACTGTATGGGAACTGTTGAATCATGGCCTGAACCACTGATTGATCTCCTGAGGCGAGCACTGAGTCAGCTGCAGGAGCACAGGTGAAAGCAATGCACCTGTGTGACCAGAAGGAGTGGAGTCTGGCTCCACCTCTCCGAGACCCCATTTAAGGGCTGACCACCACCAGGGAAGGATCTCTTGTTGGAGATCCCTCCTGTGTGGAGTCCTTGGCAAGCCTCAACCATTGTAAAAGGTGACCTACCCTTTACTTACCAGTAGTCTGTGTGCCATTTATATAAAGCCATACGGAGATGTGCCATCCCCTGCAATATCTCCTCTGAATTCCATCCTTTCAAATTATCTGCACTACAGATACATATAAGACATCACATTCTATTTTATTTTTAAAATAAAATAAAAGGACCAAAACAGAGTCTCTCCCTAAGCTGACTGCTGGTTTCCTGCAGCTTGGGGTAGCGAGGCAATGCTCAGTGCTCTATCTACAACATGCCTCCTGCTGCTCCTGGCAGCTGTTGGGTGATATCCCATTAATGAGCATTTCCTTACTTCCATCTGCACCACCACCCATAATAAGTTGTCAGCCCAACTCCAAGCCATAGATTTACTTTTCTTTTTATGCCACTATATTTCTCCTACAGCTCGAATTTTCTGAGAGATCCTCAGACTGACGCTTTCGCAGAACAATGTATCACCAACACAAACCTCACTCCTAAATCATAAACCCCAGCTCCGAGGCCACCAGCTCCCATGGAGAACCAGGACCGTTATTCTTTCCATCCAGCTTCTAGTTTACCTGCATTCATTCTCCTTTGTAACATCATCACACATTTCCCTAAGATACCCCCAACATTTTTCTATTATTAATGGACCCAAGACAAATCATGACTGTTGAGTGAAATACTGCTTTCCCCATAGCTCAGGTTTGTAAGTATTTGCCATTCCACTGAGATGTGTGTTTTGTGGTTGTGTAGGAGATGCCTTTAAAAGTAGCCCTACAAATACTGTCCTGTAATAAACTGCTACTTTAAGTCACTCACATCTATATGTTCAGACTACTGATTTGGGGAATAGAAAAAAAACAAAAGGAGTGTGCAGAAGGACATGTATTTGATTGGCCTGCCATGTATTTTACAATGGGATAATCACTACTCAAATATTTGGTGATAAAAGAGGTACTGACTACTTTATATTAAACCTACATTATTATTTAATTATAGATTTTATACTTCACTATATAATTTAGCAGCTACTTAGTTTTTTTTTTATTTTTGCTGTATTTTATTACAACCCTACCACTTTCCAAAGCAAAGAAGCTTCTATGTTTAAATTCATTCCCTGCAGAAGCTATTAACATCTGAGGACGTGCTGCAGAAAGGCTCCCAGCCATGGTTCCACTATCATTATATTGTATCACAGACATTCACTGATATGTATATGGGTGTTCCAGAATTAAGAATTTCAGGCAGGATTTTACCTTGCACATGAGGTGTAAGTGACACTCCTGCATGCCTATTTGTTGGCAGACAGTTTACTGCTATGTATTCCTTATCTCCAAGAGCTGAGTGAACCAGAACTCACACAAACTAACAAATTGCTGAAAACAAACAAACACTCCTTGTTTAAATCGCAAAAAGATGCAACTCTGTTGTGATTTCTATTGTCTCAAGGCTCAAGCAATGAAACCTTCAAAAGATGCACATGGAATATTAAGTATTTATTTGCACGTTGAAGAAATTACCATTAGAAATGCTATCTACTGTAATACTACTCTGGGATGCCAACGCTTTCATAAGTAATGACTTTATGAATACCTTCTCTATCTTGTCTTAATCCTGTTCCTTATATACTCATCATTTCTACATAAAATCACAGAATCATTAAGGTTGGAAAAGACCACTAAGATAACAAAGTCTAATTATCAACCCATCACAACCAATATTGCCCACAGCCCTCAGTACCATGGCTCCACAGTGCTTCAACACAAGAGTCTCAGAACCACAGGGGTTGAAAGGGACTTCAAGAGATCACTGAGTCCAACACCTCCATGCGTTGTGACTCTGGGCAGCCTGTGCCAATTCCTCACCACTCTCTCAGAGAAGAATTTTCTCCTAATATCCAAGCATGCATTTGTTTTTTCCTCAAGCCTCTGCTCAGATCATTGTATTAATGACACCCACTGCTAAAAAAACAAAAAACAAACAAACAAAAAAAACCACCCCTTCCAGTTGCACAGGTGAATTGCTTCCACCTGTCCTCCCAGAGCTGGCCATGCCCCTTCACCAGGTGCTCCACCACTGGTTCAGGCCATGACCTCCATAACAACTCCCATTAGCATCTGGGACAGACCCCTAGGTTGCACTTGCCAGCCCACAGCTGTGTGGCACACCAAGCTGTAGCATAGGGAAAGATGCCTAAGGAATCACTGCTATTCTGCTGGCTTGCTGCAGGGATCTACAGCTATAGATCTCCCAGTTCAGTGGAGGGCTGTTGGGACCTTTGAGGGTCCCTTCCAACTCAGATGCTTCTATGATAAGCACAGGGGTCCACCTTTCTCTTTGAAAAGTCTGACAAATGCCCTCTTGAAGCTGAGTGGGTTCAAGTCCTCATTTCAGATGCACTCAAAAACAAATCTGGGAATAAATAAGTGTGTGTAAAGTACTTCAAAAAAGCTTCCCTTGGCACTCATGATAAATAATCAGGTCTAGGTAGAGCCAACACTGTTGCTACTAGCTTGGACTTCAGGAAAGTACTAGGAGCTCCCCATTTTCTAGTACTTAGAACTTCCAGGAAACCTCTTAAAACACGTGGCAATAAAATTGAAGAAAATCTTGACACTTTTTGCCACAACATTTTCAGCTGTGCTCCCTGCCAGCTCACGTCAGACAGGACACAAAACACTTTCACACCCCACAAACCCTCAAACCAGGGGCAATTTTCACACAACACAATGAATAAGGATGAAAAAATCTATCCAGTTTTCTTCTCGGGCTCTTTTAGCCCTGAAGCATACTCTGTATTGCATGGGATCCCTCTGGATTTCACACACCCTCTCTTCTCAGCTCTTCTAGAGAAATAGCTTCCCCCACCTGCCACTGAGGCACTAAATGCCTTCCAGATCTTTGACAGCTGCTGCAGGGTGTCCCTGTCTCAGGCAAGCTGTGGCAGTACCCACTGGGACACCTTCCTTTGCCAGGAAGCTTGATGTTGGAGGTCACTGTGACGGAGCTCAGCAGTTCCAAACGCCTTGCAGAGATCACCAGGAGGCCAATCTGAAATGCCACTCCACTTTTGGGTGACAAAAAGGGTCAGGAGACACATCAGCATGCTCCAGCACAGAGGGTAGAAGCTAATCCAAACAACATGAGCTGCAACTTGAGCTGATATGAAACACTTCTCAAACTGTTTTACAAATAGGCAGGGAGAACAGCTTTTAAGAAACATCAGTATGGCAAGGCAATTTTGCTGATGAGAAAATTACTAATTTAGTCCATACAGGCAGCACACAGGGCATTAGCTCACATTAGGCAGATTAAGAGAGTTGGACTTCTAAAGACATGTCCTGATGACTTGAATTATCCTCAGCAATGCAGGGAGCTTGCTTTGATGCAAGTGCGCTTAGATACATACTCAAGAAGTCAGCTTTTAACTGTGAATGATTAAAAACAGTAGTTTCCACAGCAGAGGAAAGTGCACCAGCACACCCTCCTGCAGTACCCAAGGTATATGAAAACTTTGGAGAACTGGGCGTTCTGCATTTCTCGGGGCATGCAAAAAAAAGCAAACAAAAAACCTTTTCTCCTAAGAGCAGGAGGGTTAGAGGATAGGAAAGTGAAGTGTTGGAAAAACAGAGGAAATATGTGGAAGATGCAACCCATGCCTCAAGTCCTTTGAGCAGATAACTTCCAGAGTTTATCAGCCAGGCCTGACTCGGAGAGGCATACCACAGCCAGTCCTCTGATGTCTCCAAACATCCCTCACAGACCTACAGAGCCTTCACGGAGTCCTCAAACTTCATATACTCAGCCACAAACAATAAGCTACAGCCTCATTACTAGACAAAGTCATGCCCCGGAAGCAGTGATGGCCCCATCCAAAGGAAGGGTGCAAGTGCCAGTGTCAATTCGAGCACTGCTGCTCCCACTCTTCCACAGTCCTCAAATTTCCAGTTTTCAGCTGGAAAAAAAAAAAAGAAGCCATAGGAACTTGTAAAGGTAAACTTGTTCTACCTTTAACAAACTGGGTCCTGTTGTATTTGGTGTTGCTTCTTCTGAATAAGATTTTAGGGTCTCCATTTGTCTTGTTTTCAAGCTGTCCTCACTTCATATTGAAGTGTAAGGTATTATGAATAAAAGTATTTCTAAAAAAGCAATTTTTTTAAGTGGTTATCATATCCCACTCCATTACAAGCACCATAAACGAACACAATTATTACCTGAGTTCAATTACATTCAGCTGAGGCCAGAATGGCAAAGACACTGTCAAGAGCAGAAATCCATCTGTGCCAGCTAAATGCATTCATATTTTTAACCTGTGATTGTTGCACAGAAGGGAATGAATCCCTCCTTGAAAACAAGTCATTTCTGTCAAGGGATGGCGGCACAAATGTATCATTGCTAGAGAGCCTGACTCACTGTAGTTTACTTATAAAAGTAAAGAGTCATTCCAGCATTTCCGTTCCTAAACTACAGGAAACCACAGCTTTCTACATGCCACAAACAATACCTGTGATATCTATCAGTGAATCCTGCTGAACTTCCTCTGTGCACCCTCAGCTGCAGGGCATGCTCACAAGAAGCTCCTCTGTCACCACCGTTTTTAATGGGATGCTCCCACACTTGGATGTGGGAACGAGATGGAAAGCTGGACCTTTCATATTAGTACTTTTAAGAATAAAACCGCCAAGTTGGGAATTGACAGTCTGATTTAATAATACCAAATCCATCATAAAATGTAGTGTATGTAGATAGACAGACAGTCCTTTCTGACTCAGGATGTGTGCAACACTATAGGGGAAGGATGTGATGTGGGGAAGATTGCTCCATCAGCCCATAGTGATGGTGATGTGGGTGCACAGCTTACCCCTACCCTCAGCAAAAGATTTGGTGAGACAAAGGCCTCACACTGGTGAATATGATGTGAAAGCCAATGTAGTCAGTCACATCAAGATTATTAGTATTATTATTGTTATCATCATCGTCATCATTGTTACTATTATTACTTCACTAGCATATATTTGTAAGGGAAAGAACTCACTTTCTAACTCTGCTTCCCAAATTTACCAAATCTGTTCATCCATCTGGACAGATGTCCAACCCCAGCCCCACGTGAGGCTGGAAGAGCATTCCATGAATTCTTACGTGAGTAGTCTGGGGCCACAAGAAATTGCAATTTATATGATAACAAAATGAAAAGGGGAAAAGGCATCAGCTCAAAGCCTTGGGCCAGCATTTCATCAGAGGGACTGAAGAGCTACCCCAACCTCACTGATCTCGCGATCCCTTTGAAAACTAGTTCACAATTATTTTAGGGTGTTGATTTTTGTGGGTCTGTTGGGCTAGGCTTTGATCTGTTACTGTTTTTAGTAGTTGGTTTATTTGTTTGTTTCACTAAGCTGCTGTCAAGCATAAATGTAGAATAACCCTATCTCAGTTACACTTTGGGCTGCAATAGCAGACATCAACAGCCTGCTTCTTAGGGAAGCCTTGGTGCTTCACTTTGCTTTGCCTTTCCTGAGAGCTACTGAGAATGCTCTGCTTTATACAAAAGGATAATCAATCTGAGAGTTGGTTCTTACTTAATAAGAATCTAGATTAAAATAAGCTAGAACTTCGAGCTTTGGTTTTTAAAAATGTAAAGGCTTTTTACTTATGTCAGAGGCACACTACAGCAGATAAATCTTAATTGCCCGCATGTTATAATTTTCTCTCTATTTTTCATATAAATGATAGCCTCATTCCATTCCCTTGAAAATACTGTAGGAAAAATCTGAAACAGAATGCTATACTGAAACATTTACAGTTCTCCAAGTATTATTTCTCCATGGAGACTAGAAATGTATAAATCTATGAAATACTGCATTAAAGATGTACTAAAAGGACAAATGACCATGCACTGCTTCTGATACATATGTCAGTACAGATACCTATCAAATAAGAACATGAATGATCTCTCTATACAGATGTAGCTCTCTGTCACTACAGAGATATAAAGAAATATCACAGAATCATATAAAATAGCTATGATATCTGTGTGTATTCTATCCATATACACACATTTTTATATAAATTTATGCTGAATGGGGCTCATTAGCTGCAAAGACTGTATTTGTGTCCATCAGGCTTGGGGCTCTGTTTTCTGGATTACTCTTCACGTAGTTGAGCAACAAAGTTAACACTTATCTGAGTGAATCAGAGATCAGGGTGGGACCCAACCCTGATGGACGGATGAGGAAAGAGATTTTGATGGCCGGCATCACAAAGCTACGTAAGAACAACGGCTGCCCTCAAACTGAAGGGCTGTCAGACAGCAGCATGTCTCATCGCCCTTTGGGTTGTCAGTGGGTGAGGAAAGAAAATTAAGAAAATATATCAATACACAGCCTGCTCCTGACAACAATGCCACAAGTGAGAATATAAAAAAAAAAAAAAAAAGAACCCCACTTGTGCAAATTCACCTGTGGGCTCTGCTCAGCAGCTGAATTGACTTTTTTGTATTCATCTGATGTTAATTCAGATATGCAAATCCTATTAGATGTACACAGGACACGGAGTCTGAGGCCATATGACTACTTTTAGCAGAGCACTGTTAGGGTCAGATATGACAACCTGATTAGGAAGTCGATCAAAATGACTCAATTACCGCAAGGTCCTATTCTTCAGCAATAATTAAGTCTATTTTTGGATTTAGATCAAATTCCACCAGCTGCAATATCATCTGAAGTCTGAAAAGCCCACAGTATATAGCCCCAGGAGAGGAAAGAAACCCAGACACTCTGACACATACCAGCATCCCACCTCGATGGCACTTCTCAAGCCCTCAGGCAATAAACCTGATGAAAACAAGGGCTAAACTTTCAGAGAACTGTTTTAATACTCATAAAACTGTATTTTACTATTCGTTAATCAAAGCTAAGCAACTAACGTGTGGTGTCATCAAGAGACAAAGTGACCTGGGCTCCTCCCCTTTCCTCTACCTCAGAGCTTATCCAGCAGCACAACTTCCCACACTCCAGCAGGATACACATTACCTCATTGACAGTGCTTTGCATCCAACAGGGTTTCCACCTCCTGAATTACTTTTATTATGTGCAGTAGCAACCATCAGATGGGTACACTTTCACCAAGCATTCAAATCAGCTTTCAAAATGTGGCCAAGTATTCAGGAAATCCTATAAGCAAACATCAAAAACCGTTTGACTGACTCATGAACCTAACTCCCATTTTGGAACACTCATTAAAAAGGATGACAAGGTCCCACTGATTTTTTAAAAGGTGTTTTGGTTCCAAGATGTCTGGTGCCTCTTCAAATGGGAGCTGAGCACTTGAGCACTTGAGCATTTATGCACAGCACAGATTTCATTACCATACTTATTTTCATTCCTCGATGAAGGAAAAGGTTGTAAAAAGCTGAAACCATAGGAAAGCAACCATGGGCCATGACTGTCCTCTGTAGAAACAATTCAGCTACTGAGCTCCTCTGCAGGGTGATCTTCCTCTTTACTTTGTTAGTGAGAGACCAAATTAGATTTTTGGATACTTTCGCTTTGCTCTGCTTTCATGAAAACAGTGAAGATCACCAGGTACAGCCTTCGGAACCAGACAACAGTTTGGTCCCCACAGTTTCCCTACTCTTCCTGATTCCTAGTGATTGGAATCTCCCTTTGCTGAGTTTTCAGGGTGGTCTGTAGCACATAGCATCTGTTTCATTCCCTCCATTTACCATTACCCAAAAAGTGCTGATCTATGTACCACTCACTTGCACATTTTGCAAGTCTGTGTCCTTACTTCTTTGCCTCTCCTGAACAACGTGTGTCCTCCTCCATCAAGTTTCCAAGAATATAAATTATCCCTGCCAGATTCAGTAATGCTAAGTAAGTCCAAACACTGAGTACATACTCAGCCTTCCAGGACTATCTCGCTTATACCACATTATTAATTCATTGCCTAAAAAAATCAGTGAGGTTTTATCTTATTTCATGGCAAAATAAAAGGCATATCTCCTGATTCAGTTTCCAACTGAAAAATAAATATGTCAGTGTGCATGTGGGAAGGAAGGAAGGAAGGAAGGAAGGAAGGAAGGAAGGAAGGAAGGAAGGAAATGCTTTTTTAAAGGCCTCTTACACACTTGGAATCAAAGAGATAACTTTAGAAAAAGTGATCATAGTGAGGGTGCAATCCAGAGATAACATGAACATTTCTAATGCTTTCTAAAGGAAGTCAAGGCTGAGGATGCTCAGCTTCAACCACTGCCAGCCCAGGTTGCTTTGTGTGAGGGTAACTTATTACACAAGTTCTACTATGACAGGGCACAGACATATACAACCAGTGAGATATATGACACACACACATGCACAAATCACAAAGCTTCCCAGATTCACAAGATACACCTCCAGTCCAACAGACTGAGAGAATTTTCCATGACAGCAATGCTGTCAGGGGTGAAAATAAAGTAGTATTTCAAAGAAATACAGAGGGTTTCAACATACTGCAACATGAACGGTTAATACTGCAAGCAGCACTTGTTGGGCTGAAAATGCTAGCACTCCATTCTTTTCTAAATGAAAAAGTTACAGCTCTCAGGAGGAAACCCTAAACTTCTCATTAGATACCAAAGATGATTTTCAGCTTTATATAATTTCAGATGAAGTAGCCCATGAGATATGGAGATTTGAAATGGGAACTAATTTCGGCAAATATTTAACTGATTGGAATTAGGGAAAAATTAACAAACATATTAAAGCCTTCTGAAAAATTCTACATTTGCTGAACACTATAGTTCAGCTTTTGAAAGCTCATTTTCCCTTCTGAAAACATATATTTATTCCTCATTACATTTCAGGAAGGTTATAAGCACAAAATTAATTTTCAGTACAAGAAGATTTCCTCTGAGAAGTTTGAAGAAATTGAGAACCAAAACCGATGTTGTTCTACAAAGCACAATTGGAAACCCAGGGCTTAATGCTCAGTAGGTCCCACTCTTAGCAAACATCTGCATGGTGCAGTGCTTAGTGCTCTCCATACAGTTTTGTGCCCAACTGCATCTCTCCCTGTATCTGGAACGCCTTTGCTGTAAAATAATAAGCAATCCTGCATCCCTGGCCATGGGACTCACACACAAGTGGGTGCAGGCTGATGCTTGAGCTCAGGGCACACCAAGAGCCACAACAGTCCTTGCTGCTGGTTGTAACCAGGTCAAAATGATGCCATCTACATACTGTGACTAAAATTATTTCTGCACCGGAGATGATGATTTCACTCATTTATTGAAAAGTAATTAGCAATGTTTGCCCATCAAGACACTAGATCACTTCATTTTAGAGGTCCTAAATTAGTTTCCATTTAAATTGTTTGGTAAGAGCTGAGAAATTGGTTTATGGAGCACTGGATTAAGGCAGAGACATTAAGCAAACAGAAAGTAAATAACCTTTTTCCTGCTGGATGGAAGGCTCCATGCTGATAACACACAGTGTGTTTTCCAATTACATTACGTCCTGGTGCCCAGTATGTAATGAACACCAATTTTAATCACGGGGACAGAATCCTGACACTGCGAACCTCATCTGAAAGTCTTGTGCACCTAAGGATTTTGATCTAGAAATTACTGAAGGCAATTCACGGTTGCTCCTTTGACTTACAGATACAATTCTTTTCCTCCTTCAGTCTATTTCCACTGATGAGCAAGGTCAGGAAAATACAGGGGAAGTATATTGGGTGCAATGTATATATGAAATTCAATATGCCAGCAAAGTCTTAGGGTAAAAAAAGGAAAATAAATCTATCCATCTAGACCTGCAAAGTGAAGGAGGACTCCCAGCATACTGGGAGAAGATCTGCCTTCAATTGCACCAGACCGGTTTTTTATTATTGAATAGCTGGCATTAAAGACAAGCATGGTTCTCACATTGGAGTTCAAAATTGTACAGTATTCCAGTGATGACATTTAACCATACTTATTTATATTGTATTTTGGTGGGTTTTGTCTGTTTGTTTGTTTGTTCATTTTAATAAAGATTAAGGCTCTGGGGAAAGAGAGGAAAAGGACTTCAAGAAAAGGGAACTAAATGGCAGAAAGTGTCTTACTGGATCTTAGCTTATAGAAGGGATAAGTGTGCCAATGGCATGTAAGACTATGTAAAGTAGGGAACATGAAGGAGAAGGTAAGTTTAACTTACCTTGGTGATCAGCACCACACCAGTACCTTTCTCTAACCAAATTTTCTCCTTTGGTATTCACTCAACTGCTTACTTTTCAGTCTCAAATCTGCATGATACAGTGAGCTTTACTAACCCTCAGGACACTGTGTTTTCTCTCTATTCTTTTCTAGATCTTTGAATATGATCTTTGTGAAGCAGCTCATTTGACCTCTTAATTTCACTAGTTTACCACAGAACCATAAAAATCATAATCATAAATGGCTTGGGTGGGAAGGACCTCAAAGGTCACCAAGTTCCAACTCCCCTGCCACAGGCAGGGTTCCAGCCACTAGATCAAGTACTGCATCAGGGTGCCCAAGGGCCCTGTCCAGCCTGGCTTTAAATACCTCCAGGGATGGCGCATCCACAGCCACTCCATGCAGCCTGTTCCAGCATCTCAACCCCCTCTCAGTGAAAAACTTCCCCCTGACATCTAATCTAAATCTCCCTTCCTTTAGTTTAAAACCATTCCCCCTTGTCCTATCACTATCTACCTATGTAAAAAGTTGATTTCATTCCTGTTTATAATCTCCCTTTAAATATCGGAAGGCCCTAATGAGGTCTCCTTCATTTCCTACAGTTCAAACAATTTTGTACTAGAGTAATTCTCAATTAATACTTGCACGACTGAGACAACAGACTCTATTAGAAGAAGATCTCTTATGTAAAAAAATAAAATGAAACAAATTCCTGTGTTGCAAACCTGTGAGATGCACTGCTGTACTGAGTGCTGCCCTCCAGCCTATGTGCTCTACTGCTTAGAGCTACTGAACTGGCAGAAACAGAAGGTTCCTCCAAGCATCACTCAGTGAACTGAAATGCATATTTTACATACCATGCAGTGAAACACTGTCATTTTGACAAAATCCACCAAGGAAAGCAGCTCAAGGCTTACTTTCACAAAAAAGGCATTCCACCTTTCTGACTTGTGCTTTTTCTGCTGAGGCTACCCTGCAAAGTTCAGTCATTTAACTGCCACTTCCAAGAGCAGCAACAGAGCAAAAACATCCAAGAAGAAAAAAAGAAAGAACGAAGAAGAAATGGCAAGATTTGACACTTTTCTTGGCCAGGAGTCAACATCGTACAGTCATGTGCTTGTGCATTACACACAACTCACTGGGCTAAAGAGGGAATAATCACCCTAATTCCAAATTCTCCCTATTTTGTTAGCTTAAACGAGGATGGTAATCCAATTGAACCACTGGGGCCTTTAAATCAAGCAACGTGCTCTGCCTGCCTGAGCAGCCCTGTTTGCTCCAGTCAGCCCTTCCTCAGCCCCACGTATTTGCCACACCAAAAGCAACCACTGGGACTGAAAGAAACAGGCTCTGTCACACCACTGCCTTGTGGTGTCTAAGAAATTACCAAACAAGGCTGGGGCCAGCCTCGTGCTTTGGAGTTAAGGGCAAAAGCTGGTGAAAAAAGTCATTTTTTAGGTAACAACAAAGAACTTTTAATCTCTGGAACTCACCAAACCTACATCAGTAATAATTAAAGAAAAAAAAAATAAATCAGAGCTACAACTATTTAACTTTGCATCGTTTCTGCAATCAGTCTGTAACGTGCCATGTCCTTGACTATGAACTCTCAAAAGGACAATTTCTGAATAAAATGTGCACAGTGCTTAGCTAGTGAGTGAGGCCACATCAGGCAGAGCAGAGCAGGACAATCCCTGCCCTCAATCATCCAGGAAGGCTAAGTATTTTCATTTTTGTTCTCCACTGCCCTATTTCTTGTGCATATATTTCAATTGTGTTTAAGATTTTTTCACTAACGCATGCAGAGTATGCAAAAGTGTTTCCTTCATTCTGTTCTGACGACCTAGTCCTTACCACAGGTCTCACTCACCCTAATGGAAAAGAGCAGGTCACACTGACCTGTATAATCCTGAAAGAATAAATCCAAAATGCTCATGATTCATATGTTCCTGACTCAAGATACAGATTCTGACCACCACTCTCCCATTCATATAGCTTGCACAGACCATTAAGAGTTTTGCACATTGATTCCCAGGATCTGCCACTCATCCCACAGTAAATCTGCTCTCTTCAAAGCAATGAGCATCTTGCATCTTGTGATATTGCACTGACAACACGTCAAAAGAAGTCCAAAGTAATCTGCTTTCAGTCTGTCTGTGCTACCACTAAATATCCCCATTTGCTTATTCTTTTGCTTTCTGTACATCAAACCAACTTGTCATTTCTTAATCTGAGCCTGTTTTCCAGGTCAACAATCCAACTTTGCAAAGTTTTGACACAGTTTTTTTTCTGATTAGCATCTGGCCCACTGATCTTTCTCTATGTGTCTTTAAAGCCAGCAGTTCCCAGACTATTTCACAACACCATTAAAGCAGCAAGCAGAAAGATGTTCAAACTTTCCCTGGATTCCTACAATGAAAGTTCAAATGCGGTTTGAACCATCAAATCTCCACCTCCTCCCAGCATGGAACACAGAGCAGCCAGACCCATGCAAAGGGCAGCTACAAAGTGGATGGAGTCTCTCTCTGTGCAAAGGATAGAGACCTTCTGGGATTCCCTCTAACTTAGGTTGTTCCATGACTCCAAAAGAACTGCCTCATGGGTGATGAAGGACCCACAATATTTAGTGTATGAAAAATGACCATTGATATTTCTCCATGTGACATTTTCCAGGCTTGGAGAACAGTGGGATGGTCCAGGCACCAAAACCACCAAACATGGGTCTTATGACAAAAAGACCAGCATTATCTGTGAGCAGAATTTGATAATTAAGGTTTAAAATTTAGGCTTACTCAGAAAGTTTGTGTTTATTTTCCCTATTTAAATCAAAAGACAATGTTGCTTGGAACAAATGCCTCCAATGTTTTGAGGTCTGTTCCATCCTGAGCCATTCTGTGCTTTTATAAAACATTAAGTCTTAACAGTGCAGATCAAAATCCTGTGTGTGGGTATGAAATGTTATCCATTACAGGATACATCCTTCTGCCTTAGCATGCTATTTGGTGCCTCTCCCTGCAAGACAAATAATTTTAATACAAAGGTCTGGGTCCCACCAGCAATACCTGTCAGCTGCAGACTTTGTCCAATCCTTCCCAATGCTGTAGCTCTGATTATCATATTATCACACAAACGTCAGATATAATCTGCTCTGCAGACCCACGTAGCTTCATAGCAAAAAAAAACAAACCACACAGTAAAATGAATTATAATACTTGTCGAGTTTCCCTTTCTGCTTCTCAAGACGGTGTTTATTACTCCTGTTTTTGGTTAAACTATCCTAAAAAGATGGCTTCAGTATATAGTGCTGTTCTATGATGAATTTTACTATTCAGGGGCCACAACAAAAGTTTTAAGGAAACAAAGCAAACCTGTAAAAACGTACCAAGCAATAACTAACTAGAACACGCATTTCTACAAATTGTATACTAAAAGAATGAGCCATGCCATATTTTCCCCTGCACTGGAGAGTCTTTGGGGTCAAGAAGACTAAAACCAGAGGCATGATCAAAACCTGGGGTTCCCAGGTTTCTCTAGTTTCTATAAACTAACAGAAAGAAAATTGTAAAATACTGTTTAACTAGAAATTGTACACCAAATCAATGTAACAGAGAAACTAACAGAAAATACCTGAAAGAAAGGTACCACTGCACTGTTTTTAACAGGAGACTATTTCAGGGAATGATATAATTTGATATTCAAAAGGAGCCTTGCAGGATTTGCCATCTTGTTAGATGTGTGGCCACTAAAATTACTGGATCCCCTGCCCCAGAAGTGTGACTGCTTATAGCTTCGCTGAGATATTGTGCTGCTTCTTTCACGATAAAAGCAGCTGGCCTCGCTGAGCTGAACATGTTTATTGCAGGTTACAATAGTGACTCCTCCTAGTCAAAACCCTGCTGCTGGGGTCGACATGTCTTGATGCAATATCTGCTAAAAGGAAATTGCCTGGGAATAATCCTTCCTGCTTCTGTTTCTAAACCTAAGCAGTTTATGGCTTTAGTCAGAGCTATCTTGCTGAAGTTCCACCTTAAAGGGATGATTAACAAGAAATTACTTGTCCAAGTCTTTATCCAGCACATCGTTTCACTGTGACATTGTTTCAGACCAATATGCATTAACACATGTTGATTACAGAAGCCTATCTGAAGATTTCTCTTCCTCACGAGATGAGGAGTGCTTAGAAAGCAAGAGAACTCTCTGCTGTCATTGTCTGCAGTGATGGAGTATGAGAAAATCTGTATTTAACCTATTATTTTTGAGTAAAAATGACCCCAAAAGGCCTGGATACAGCTACTGACATTAAAAAAAAATACCTTTATAAACTGGAAGTTTTTAAAATATGTATTTATACAGATAGACAGAGGTGTGCGTAAGAACCAAGATAAGGAAATACAGCCCAGGCTTATTCAATCATTTCAGCACATCAAATGAATGAAAATACATGTGCTAGTAAAGAGCAAATCCACAACAGTGACAATCTGCAAGCAGATTTTCATTCTGCTCGTTTTGATACGCAGCTCTAAGACAGCACGTGCCCACGTGACTCTTTCTGACATCTCAAGAGCCCCATTAAAACCTTCCAAGAGAACACTGCAGCTCACATCACAAAGAAGTGTGGGAAGCATGGAAACAGAGCCACTGTCTAACTAGTGCTTAGTTAGTTGCGGAGGGAAAAGCCATTGATATGATTATGTTAATGCAGCTATAGTGCAAAATGCATGCTGTACACAGCTTCAAATGGTCGCTCTGTTGTCCTCATTCTCAATGTGGGTGTTCCAGTTACACCGCTTCTCTGATGTTGGCATTTCCTACCTACATGGTAAGTGCTGGTTGTTCAGTTGAAAAGTCCAAAAGGAAACACTTAACACAGCGTATTCCGAAGCAGAAACAATTTTGCTGGAGATAAAGTGTGGAATTATGAGCGTTCTGACAATGATCATCTGCATCCCAACGCTATTAATGCTCTAGGATATAAAATGTCAGGACAATGTCTTTGTGACATTAATGTGTTTCAAGCTCTCAGGGTATACTTGCCTTGGATTTGGGGGAAATGCCAACAGCAAGACCCTGTGATAAAGATGCAAGGCAATACTCACTTCTTCCTCTCACAGCACATTATCTCCACCGAATCTCTTCCACTGCACTAAACCTGCCTGGGTTACTCTTCCCAGCAAAACAATTTCATGAACCATTTAAATTCCAGCCCAGGGACAGCTAGGCTCACTCCATCCCTGCAATCAAGCCAGACAGGAGCTTGGGTCAGTGTGCTAAGGCTGGGCTCACGAAATCTTCAGTGCTGGCTTGAGAAGAGGCATATTTGCAGAACAAAGAAAATAATGGATTAGGAGAGAAGATTTTCAAAATGACAGCAAAAGCTTCAGTATACAGAAAATAGAAGCAGCTCGTTTTGGGGATTCCGCATAGCCATAAGTGGCATCTTCACAGAGAAGAAAACTCTGCCAGGCTCTTTGATTTCTCAGTTGGTTTTCCCTGTGGTTGGGAAAGATCCCTCCATCGCTCTGCTCCATTTCCAAGTCAATTGGTGATGGAGGAGTCAATCCCAGAGCAGTGTCCAGTAACGAGGCAAGAAGCGGAATGAGCAAATCAGGCCCCAAAATCCTAACCAACAGTCTGTGCATTTAACTGTGCTCTGACACTTCACCACAAGTACCAAGGCAAGAAGACGACTTCAGGAGGTGGGAGAAGTGCCCATCTAGTTATAAGAGGGCAGCTTTAGGTCCCCTGCAAGAAATCCTCATCATTCGCCAAATATAGGCAGTATCTGAGGCTCAAATTAAAAGAAAAAAAAAAAAGGAAAAAAAGAAACAGACACATTACAGAGTCACTAGCTAACACAAGGCTTGCAAGGAAAATCAATTTAAAGCAAAATCAATGCAAAGCAGATTAAACCCTGGCCACGCACAACTCCAGTACGTCCTCACCAAACTTCTGCTGTTTGAGCAAATAGGACCAGCTCAAACACATTCACAGAAACCTCTCACTCTGAGCATTTTTATATTTGGAAAATGATACAGTTGACAGAACTGGATTCAATTGATCGAGATGGAAGAAACGAATAGGGCCCGCTGGGACGGAGCTTCCTGGCTGAGTGCCTGGATTAATGAAGCTCTCCTCGGGGTTACGGTAATGCTCTGGCATATCTAAGAGAAAGCTTTTCACTCTTACTGTCTCTCAGCCCCTAAGTGCATCAGGGCATGCCTGCGGCCCTTATAATTTAGGAGGCGATGTCAACAGGCTCTCAGGAATCTTTCAGGGGCCAGGAGATTGATTAGCATGGGAACAGCAGAGCCAAATCCAATTGATTTGGGAGGGCTGGAGAGAAGGGCAATGGGAAAAGTCATAAAGAAGGCAACAACAATTATTTTCTGAATATGCAAGATGGGATTTGTCTTCCTTTTGCCTCCTTTTTCATTCTTGTTATATTGCTTAAGAAAAAAACAACCATTTCAGCATCTGATCAGACAGACATATGGGGTGTTCTCACTGTTTCTCAAATAGTTCAGGAGTCTTCCTTCACAAGTTTCATTCACTTAAGGAATATATGGTATTCCAGTAGTACCAGAGCATTAGAAGTGGGTAAAATGTGCTTGAATATTTTACAGAAAATTTTAATATTAAATAAAATAATAAATTAAGACATAAAGTGGAATTTTGAACCTTAGAAAATACTTTATGTCCATTGAAGATTGTTGAGATATGCCTTCATTCTAAAATTCCATCATTTTTATGTTATAATTAATGTAATGCATAAAAGAATTTTCTAATGAAATAACTACTGTTAAAAGAAAAAACAGCTTGAGGTCAAATGGCACATTTTGACAACTTCTTAGTGATTTTTCTTTTTTTTTTTTTTTACCCAGAACAAAATATAATTAAAATCAACATATCCCTGTACTGCTGTCTTAGAGCAATGGAGTATTTAAAAAAACCAACAGCTTTCTAATGAGCATTAAATGTCACTCTAACATTTGATACAAAAGCACCAGAGTAGATGGTTCTGAATTATTAAATGTAATATGGGTTATTTTTCAAGCATTATGGCTCCAGGATCACCAGGGAGTTGCAACTTACTGTAACTAGAAAATCTGACACCTGAAATGATTTTAAATAATTAATGGCACCTAGCAATGCATTACATTAGAGTTTTGTGTTGTTTCTACTGAACCAAATCACTG
>VXAB01010756.1:124208-187894 GCA_013399175.1 Odontophorus gujanensis | reverse complement strand
AAGAACGTTTGCTGTGAAAACCCACCAGCAGAAACTAGATGGTGACAAGCATTTGTGTGCATCAACCTGGGAATGAGCTGAAGATTTCTATCAGAAATCCACAGCAAAAAATAATCCATACCTTCTTGATCAGGGCAGGTGAGATATCTACCTCTCCATAAGAGAAAGATGGGAAGCTTTCTCGACACTGCATTTAACTCCACATCTTTAATTAGCTTTTCTACTGGAACTTCTTCTAAAGCTTTGTGTGCTTTTGGTCTCAGACTAATAGCATGTGATACCTCCCCTATCTGCATCTTCTGGTTTGTAAACCTTTATTAATTAAAGGTACTATATTTGCAATTCTTTGATTACACGGTGCAATCTTTGATGAGAAATACTTAAAATGTTGTGTCTCTTCTCCAAAACTTGTGCAATAGAGCCATCACTTCACATATGAATACGTCAAAATAATTATCTCTACTCAATTCTACTCTTCTCCACTCTACACTACGCCACTCTACTCTACTCTACCCTACCCTACCCTATCCTATTGTCACGGTGTTATCCGTGACAGTGACTCAAGGGAAACCGATAAAGGAGAGAGAAAGGGAAAAGAAAAAAAACTGCACCGCCAGTGGCCACGGGGCCGCCCGAGCAGAGCCGTGCGCTCCGGGGGGAGGGGGAAACAGCGGGAATAGATGGGTCTATAAAAAACAATGGCACGATTTGAGAAGGAACGGTAACTTTACTAAATCTAATAAAATTGAACAATTGAGAGAGAAACAACTTCCAAACCAAAAGCTGGGAGCTTACGGTAGGAGGAACTGCAGGGGAAGCACACGTGCGGAACCTCCACGGCAGCCGAGAGAGAGCGCGCCCCGTCCGAGCGCCGCCTGGTATCCGGTACCGAGCTCCGCCCCTCCCCTGCTCCCAACAGCATTAACTCCTTAGCTCCCTGCGTGATGTTCTGATGTGGAATACCGGCATCAAAACTACAAAAACACAACACCTATCCTATCCTGTCCTATCCTGTCCTGTCCTGTCTCCTATCCTATCCTTGCAGCAGTTTTCTTTGGAAAGGCTAACTAGGACAAATTTTTGACAGCTCCTAGATTTGATGTGTAGCTCTTGACACCAACAATGAAGAATTGTTTGCAGATCTTTAATCACACGTAACTGGGAAATACTGTTTTCAATACAACTACAGTGTTAGCAGCTAACATAAAATAGATCGATTTGCATTCTACATATGCCAGGAAATTTACATTGCCCCTTTCTTTGGCTCAGTGGCATTCCTATTGCTATTTTTGTTGCACTATTTTATTCTGTGGCGAAGAACAAATGCTACCTTTGCTGTCCTCAGTTCTCAGGAGGCCCTGACCAGTAATTTCCCAGATAGCGAAATAACTCCCTTGCTTGTCCTGAATTTCCTTTCCACTAATCCACCTCAGTAACACAATGCATACATTAAGGACTCATAAAATTTAGTTTTGCTTCTGGATGGACCTGGAGGTATATCTCCTCAGATTCCATTACTAAAATCTCTTTTTCTTTCCCACTTCCAAAAATTGGAAAAAAAGAAAAACAATATCCACCCAAGACTTACATAGGTATTTCCACTGAAGTAATGTTTAACATTATCCCAGGCTGGATGAGGCTTTGAGCAACCTAGTCCAATGAGAGGTGCCCCTGCCTATAGCAGGAGAGTTTGGAACTAGGTGATCTTAACAACCTATATTGGTCTATGATTTTATGATTACAATTTCTTAATAATGCCCCTGGCCCAACCTCTCTGCAGCTCACTGCTTCCTAGGGCACAGAAAAAACACTTTCCCTGGAAATTAAAGAATAATTCATTTTTAATTCTGCATTTTTATCATTCACCCATTAAAAGTGCTACAGAAAGTCCCACAGGAATGTGTGAGACTCTCATGTGCCTCCTTCCCAAGGAGAGATGTTAACAATGGGTGTAACTGCAATTAGGACAAGCTGCAGAGAAAAGCTGCAAATGAACTCACTCTTCCCATGGAAGTGTTCTTTACACAGCCTGGAAAGCAGCTGGATTGCCATTCAACAAAAATCCACATATGCTGGTGAAATGTTTTACTGTCAAGAAATGTAGTGATATTTACATATGAAAGCCTGTGCATCATGGAGTGCCTTGTAAACAGCTCCTGTGGTAGGGTGGAGAGGAAAAAATAAAAGAAGAAAGCCTAAAATAATTTGCACCATGCAGTAAATCTCTGAAATAAGCTCAATAGCATAACTGCAATGCAGCTAAAGATAACTTCATGGAGCAAAAATAATTTCTGAGCCCGTAGTACATGCAGTACATGCATTTCTGAGCTGCAAATAGAGCAAGCTCAGCCACTTTCACGTATAATTTACGGCAGAAAACACATCTAAAAATCAACATCTGAGAGAGAGAGGAGATGGGAGAGAAGTGCTGGTGTGCACACCTCACTGCTCTGTGGGGTAGGAAGAAACTGGGCAATGGCAGCACTGGGGCTTTGGGCATTAGGTGCTGTTTGGTTACAGGCAGTTCTCAACATGCTCTCCATGTGTGGCTTTAATGAAGAACAATAATATCCTAAGTCACTGGGAAATAATGTGGAAAAAGGCAAAAAGAGGGAGGAGGCTGAGACAATTCAGTTTACATAAGAAGCATTAACTAAAAACACGAAGCTAATGAGCAGAGGGTTTTTAAACTGCACTGTGTAATTAAAGATAATAATTTCTCCATCCTTCTGTTGCTCCCACTCACCCACACAGAACTTCTTTTCTTTTGTCGTAAAGTTTTGTTATTTGCACTTTGCTGGCAGCTTGGAAGCACGGGGCCGCTCTTGCAATTAGTGCCAATTAAAAGCATCAACAACAACAACAGGTTTGTATCCAGACTGGAAGCATACAGCTGGAGCGGAGGAAAGGGGAATTCTCTCTATTTCAATCTCTCCCTGCTCATTAAGCTCCTTAATGTTGAAAGCCTAACACTTGGGGTATACACATGCATGAACTTTGGAAGGGTCAGCAGAAGTCCTTTGGCCGAGGTGATGACAGGACTGCAGCATCGTTGGAGATGTTAAAGAGAAGCACTTGGGAAGGTGAGGTTCTTGCAATCGCTGATTTACTGGCTGCTGGTTTGTTTGGGTTGCCTCGAACTAGTTGTCACGCACTGATGCTAACACCATTTCCTGAGTTTTCCCAGCATCTCCTTTTTGCCTTTTCAAACCTGTGAACTACTGAACGTTTTGAAGCAGACAGAGGTAATCCATACGGCCACTTCTTCCAGATGCAACAAGTTCCGCAAAGAAAAACCCAGGTCTTTAAAATGTACAGTTTATCAAGCTGGCGTCATAACAGGTTAGAGTTAAAACCAGACAAAGCAGTCCCCAGTTTGCACTTGTGGGTACAGATTCAGCTGAGTGACACTGAACGCTCAAGGAACAAAACCTCTCCTTTGAGACCCCAAGGAAGTTCCCACACTCTAGGTAATTATTAAAAGCCAAATTGGACATACAAAAGATGACACAGAGATCAACGAGCTCATTCCAACATACCCCAGCAAAGCAGTTCAGCATTCACCATTCCTATCGTATGTTGACATACACGAACATTTGGCAGACCAAAAATGCAGGTTGCTTCTACAGGGTAAAAAGCAGAAGTGTCACTTACTGAAACTAAAAATGCATACTGTTGTTACAGCAACTAAACTTTGTAACAGCATTAAGGCAATGATAGCTCATCAAGAGCTGCATCTCATTGCTATGGCAACAAAAATGTTCAAAGTAATTGCTTTTAAAGATGTCTCTCCCTTCACTTTTCTGAACCACCTAACATAATGATACGTTCTTATTAAAAGGACAGATTATTTTGCCTTTTGCCCAATAAGCAATGTTTGCAGTGATTTAATGAAGCAATTATTTTTGGTATTCCTTTGTGGACCAGACAGCGCTCGCTGTACCGGCTCCAAACAACTGCTACAGGAGTGGTAACTAATCCTGATACTGAGGCTGTACAAAGTTTGGTGTCAGGAACAACATTTCCAATGAAGAACACTTAGTTATGACAAGTATCTAGTTTGCAGAACATGAGTGAGACTTACGGTATTAAAGGATTAGGTCATTAGAAGAGAATGAGGGAAACAGTGTAGCATACTCTGAATGCATTCCCAAAAAAATTGTAACCAGAACTGAAATACATATACAAAACTAGAGGAAAGGGTAATAGAGAACAAACATAAAGATGTTTACTATTGCTAGACAGCTGAAGGAAGGGATTGTCCTGCTTTGCTCTGCCTGATGCAGCTGCAAATTGTGTGGAGCTAGTGGTTGTACTCTGTGAGCCTTGTGGGCCCTTCCAGCTTGGAGAACTCTGTGATGAAATGTGAGAACAGTTTTGCCCTGAATGTGTCCACTTACCCATAGGAGTGATGGCTGGGGGAAGGTGCAGACCTTCCTCATCAAAAACATTATCTCCTATCATGGTTTGGTGCAGGTTTAAACCTCATACAAAATAATGTATTGTTTTAGTGTCGCACAATTAGAACACTGTCCTTGTCCAAAGGCAAAACCCGTACCATTATGAACACATACTTCATTTGATCTGCCCTTTATCCCCTGAGCAAGATTTTTTTTTTTTTTTTGTATATTAGAAGAAATACAATTGGGACAGCCTTAATTTTCTTCTATTTCAAGATACCTAAATGAGATCAGCAGCTGCTTGAGAGCCACCTTGCCCTCTGTGACTGCTTGCCTGGGTGCTGAACCTACAGTTTTAATCGTAATGGAAGCAGACACTGTAAATCCAGCTCAAATATTGCAGGTGCTGCCTTATAATAGATAAAAAGTGACCAGAACATGCTGCAAAGGACCACAAAGGAGTGCCATCTATCTCCTCCCTTCCTCCCAGGGAATGGAATGAAAAATACGTTTTTGGAGAGAGAAAGAAAACTGGATGTCATCTGCTACGGCAGTGCAAAATAATCATCGTCTTGATGCTGTTCTCCAATATTTTTATTGCTGCTCTGAGTTATAGTGACAAGTTAATCGATGCAATGGCACGATGTTGGCCATGATTATTTTCTGTTTTGCTGTAAGTCTCTTCGATGACTAATTGGCTGCTCAGCCATTCAAGGTTGAACAACAAGGATGCAAACATTCCAGAGACTACACATATTATTATAGGCAATGTTATTTTTAATTACACAGAAGTGGCAATTGCTGCCTATCATTAACAGCAATGACATCCATTTACATCGTAATGTGTGCTTTGCAAGCTGTGCTCTGTAAGGGTATATGCTTCACTGTTGACTTAAAATAGTGATTAATAACAATTCTTTTGATTTCTTTGTTTGCTACTGAGTCGTTAAGAGGCTGCCTTTGCCTTCCCAGCGTTTTGGTATTACAGATATTAAGCTGTCACAGGCACCATGCCTGGAGAACAGTGGAATGAGCAACTACAGAAAAAACATTATACGATTAAATAAATGGGAAGAAAGTTCAGCAAATGATTTAACTGGAGAAGTTCTGTGGCAGCATATTAAGGAGGGTGGATATTTTGTTTTAGAACTGAAGAAAGAAGTCACAAGAGGCTGCACCTGTGTCTAAAGCACCAGGCTAATACGGAGTAATCTTTGTATCTCAAAAAAGAGCTCTGCTTCCAACAGTCCTATAGGATTTGCAATACATATTGCTTATTCCCATGCTTCCTCCACATTCTAAGAACAGTAACCACAATTAGAACACCTTCCTGTGGACCAGGAGTGCCTCCCACTCGAGAAGCACCGCATGCTCTTGATATAGAAAAAAGACTACAGTAGGGCTCTCATGATACTCAAGAGTTTACAGCAGCAATAATTTTACCAGTAAGAAAGACTTTGCAGCCACTAAGTCCAAAGGATGAGGGAAGAAAGTGCAAGGAGCAATTCACTGGCCACGCAGTGGGCAGACACAGACCACCTCCAGACTGTCCTTTCAAACACAGTTATTGAGCTCTTAAATTAAGTCTCCAAAGGTAGAAAACAAGGCATTCCTGTTATTTTTCTAAAAGATTCTGAAATTGATATTAAAAAATGTATACTTGAAGAATCTTGCAGGACAGATGCTTGCAGAAGATGGACACATGAGCTACAGGGCCAACAGGAGCCCTGCCATGCCCACGGTAGATAAGTTTAGCCACAGTTTATGCAGGCAGGGAAAAGCGTTTTTCCAGAATTTATTTCACAGGCACATTTTCTTCAGGGAAACAGCATGCTGAGCTTCTCCTGCACATCAAAGGACCAACTATTTATCCTAATGAACACTAAGTATCACATCATCATTCCAGCCTATTGCTGGCTTCACAATGAACTTGACACAAGCAGGATACCTCTGTAATTATGTTTGTGTACTATTTGGGGGCAGAAGAGAACTAAAAAGGCATGGGGAGCTGGAGATAATTGGCTCAAAACTAACATACCTGAGCATACAGCACATTCAGGTGGTCCCAGATCTTCCATCACACTGGCAGACTGATATTGAGAGCACCAATATTATACAGCCAGCTCTGCCACTGCCTGGTGTCCTACAGAAGTCCCTTTGTCTCTCTGCTCTTCATTACTTTGATTAAAAGAGAAATATTAACACATCTGAAGCACACAAGAGCGCTACTGGCATTACCAGTGGTAGTAATGCACTTGATGAAGCAGAAAAATATCATGCAAATTAAAACCATTATTAATTCACTGTTTAAAAAATTTGTTAGAATCAGCAGCATGAGGTAAAAAAAAAAAACAAACCCACAAACTGTCCTACAAAATTCTCCTCATGCTCAGAACTATTTAAAGCTCCAGTTCACTGCAGATATTCTGAAAGCATTTCTAGAACTGTTGAAAACCTTGGAGGATAATGCAAGAAAGCAACACATCAATGTCCAGGCTGAAATGCATCAATAAATTGCTATGACCACCCCAAGAGCAGCATGTTTTCCTGCACCAACTCATCCTTGCCCATCTCTGTGGGAACATCAGATGCCTCCAGTTTGGGGGGAACAAGCTGAAGGTGGGGTGGAAGTGTGGGGCTCTGTGGTCGGATGAGGAGTGCACTGCTGGGAATGTGCATTGCCAAGAGTGACCTCTGAACTGTCAGTCCTTTCACACCACAAAAAATGCAGGCAGGCAGTTTGTGTGCCATTCAATTGCCCCTTCACAGTGCTAGCTGTGGAGGACTAGTAGTTTTTATTAAAATAGTTGGACTGGAGTACAGAAATCTGATTTACTGCTCACCAACAGAAGCAATACTCCTATCAGCTTCTGCTCAGGGAAGGAAAAATTGCATTTTGGTTCCTATTTCCTCTGCTTTTGTCAAAGGTGGTGTTGAAGAGAGGTATCCATAGCAGGATCAAAGCCCAGGACACCTACAGATATTCACATTCTGTCTGAGTGGCACAGCAGAAAGGATCTCACTGCTTGGCTACAGGCTATTGCAAGCTAAATGGGAAACCTGTTCCTTGGATATTTCCCTTCTGCCCCAGAAGGACATGTTTTCCCCTGGGTAACAGGATTCACAGACTGCTCTTTCATTTAATCCTTTTCTGAGAAATAAAAGTACTGACCTCAAGTCTAGCCCAGATTACGACACAGGATTTAGAGCAGCCAGACCCATCTCTGAGAAGCAGGGATGGTTTGGTCCGATAAGGCACTCCAAGTTCTACAGTCAAAAAACCAGGAGGTTAAAACCTGTGCTTGTCAAGAAAAGAAAAGAAAGAGGAACAGGGATAATCTGGCTTCCACGGAGCAAAGAATGATGGACTGAAACACTCACCAGTATCATTATAAGCATACAGACAAGTCAGTATTTCCCTCCAATTGCTTTATAGTAACTATACTGTTAGATAATTAATAAACATTAGCAAGGAAACAGCTGAACATATTCTTTGTATCATGTAAATGAAGCTTCTCACAGTGTTATGGCCAACCTCTCTCTGACAACATTTCACACAAGTGGGAACTACTCTCCCTTTAGCACTCCACTCCAAATATATATGCTCACGTTTCAGATCCATCTACCAAAGAGAGACTTCATGTCATCACATGGATCTTTCTGTCTGCTCCTTGCTGACACATTTGGAATGGCAAGACTAAGGACAGGGAAGAGGAATGCTGTCAGTGTTTGTATTGTTTTCTGTTATAAAGGAAAACTAATGAGGAATACATGCAAAATGTGATGCTTCTTCCACTCCCAAAGTAATACTTGTTTCGTTGGAAAACTAGTGGAAGTTTTGTTCCCAGATACAGAGATACCTATGTTCACAATTAACATCCATTATTCTATCAAATAAGAAATAACAAAACAGAGGGCTGTGAAGTTGAGCTGTATTATTCACAGCCCCACCAACAGAAGGATCATGAATTTCTGAATGTGCATTCACATACATTACACTCCTTTAATAAACCAATCAGCACATTTCACATGGCTCACCACTGAAAAACTTCACCGACTTCTCAGAAACGGTATATTTTACTAAATTCAAAGAGATCCAAAAGCAGTAAATAAGAGATGAATTTTGGTAATAACATGAAAATTAGAAGTCCCATGGGCACATAAGGGCAGCTTTTTCCTATAAATGGTAAGTCATCCTTAGTATTTCACAGTGTGTACAGCTTTATTGTGGTCTAATCTAAAATAATAATTTAATTCTCACTTGGTATCGCTCATACTCAGCAAACATAAATAATTTATCAAGCAATCTTCCAAATTCAAAATCTTCTGAGATCTGCTGATGAGACGGCTTGCTACAGCCTTCCCAAAGGCTCTCTTCAAACAATAGAACCACACACGTGAGGTCACAGACAGGCAAACGGGACCTTCAAAATATTCACAGAATCATGAAGGTAAGAAAAGCACAGTAAGTTCACCAAGTCCAACCATCAACCCATCCCAACGATGCCCACTAAGCCATGTCCCTCGGTGCCACATCTCCACGTTGGTTTAACACCTTCAGGAACAGGGACTTCACCACCTTCCTGGGCAGCCCTTTCCAATGCCTCAACACTCCTACTGAGAAGACATTTTTCCTACAATCCAACCTGAATATTAGTAAATGGATTTACAGCCTTTTCCTGAGGGTTTCCAGCTGTAAGAAGCAAGTTAACTCTGAAATACTGTTTTCTAGGAAATAATACAGTGAAATAATGTTAACGACCTGACAGAGAGTACACTGACAAATTAGAAAATGTCTTCATCTGGTTTTTTAATGCCTTCATAGCTCAGAGTTAATCAGGATCAGGTTAATTAATTTAGCAATGGAAGATCTTTGGGGGGCTTAGGTGATGCAGGAAATTTTGGCCACTTTATCAAGTTTTGTTTGGGGCTATGTGGTTAAGCTCAGCATCTTACTGGCAGGATTGGTGCTACATAACAGAGCAGGAGAAAGCTCAACTTCTAACAAGATTTGACTATTAAACTTCAAAGGTGGCACCTTCTCGAGCCAGGGGAATTTAACCAACAACCCATTGTGAATCAGATGCAAAGCTCTTCCTACACTCCCTATTTAATGTAATATTCAGTTCAGTTCAATATTTACTTCCTATTCCAAATCCTTTCACTAATATGCTATGCTCTGTTAAACAGACGTGCTCCATCCTAGGTTCAGCTGAAAAAACCCAAACACCCTGGTTCAGAGAACAGACTTTCCAGAGTTAAAAAGACTGTCTGCCAACTCTCTTGTCTCCAGAAGCAAAAGAATTTCTGAGCATCATTAAATTGTCCCCACAAAGATCTCACCAGCTGTTGCAACATATCTGCATATTTATTCCATATTCATCTTAATTTCAAACACTACTTTTATCTGAAGCCAGCCTGAACTCTGCAAAGCAGCTCATTCACTACAATTAGGAATTGGCAAGGAAAAGCTGACCGCGTGCTGGAGAACGCTACCAGACCCTGCTTCACCTGACACCACCTCATTTCCGTGCCAGAAATTAATTTTCATGCTTGTTGTGTCCCTCTATTCTTCTGCTAAATATTACCAGGCACATCAAAATGGGATGTGATTTTAAAATGGGGTTCCTATGCTCTTAGAATTCACAGAAAAAAAGGCAGAAAAATCCTTTGCTAGCTTGGAAAATCAAAGCATTAAGGAATGCTTGCTTGGGAAATAACCAATAAAGTTAAGACATTCACGAAAATTTAAGACAGTTTTCCAAAGATACTCTATGTATTCTAGGCAATGATTCTGTAAACCAACATTCTGCAGTGATTTTGGAGTGCATGTAAATGTCCCAGTGTGGAGTTATGCCTTTTTAAAGCTTTAGGTAAATGTAAATTGACACTGTTCATATATCGCCACAAAGCTCTCTGACACCTCCAGCTCTCCCTGGTGGAAAATCCAATGGCCCTACCCTCAGCACCAGAAGGGGAAAAGCCTCACAGGCTATCAGACTTATCCACACTATGAACATGGGGATTTGTAGTGCTGGCTCCTGAGGACGTGTGAAATTTGTTGATGTAATTAGAGAATGGGAATAATCAGCTTTGGTCATTGGAGAAACCAGGTCATTTTACACAGATACCATCAGTGATAAACGATCACACTGGTGCAGGTTTCTCTATCCATACAAAGCCACCTAACCACCTTCCTAAGCCCCTCTTAAGAGGGCACCTCTTACAGTTTACAGAAAATGTGTGGGTTAAAAAGCTATACAATTTCTCACACAAAATCCTATTATTTGCATGTTTTGAAAACTGATGAGAACATTCTGACACCATACTGATCTATATTTTCTGGTAACAAAATGGCAACCAAATCCGTTAGCTAACCAACGGACAACCCACAAGAGAAATCTTTCACCTTTCCGAAAGATTTTTCATGTGAATAAGAAATAGATGAACCTCTTGTTTTACATGGAAACGTCAGAGAGAGAATTTCAACTGATGTTGTATGTAACAGCATCTTTTGTCAGGCATTTTCTTCTTCATTTCTCTATTCTGTTGCTGGAAGCTGCCCTGATATCTGAATTCCTTACTTGATTGTGGATGGGCAATAAAAAGCAATGACAAGAATCATGTCATAGTGGCTTGCAGTACTTTCATCATCAACATCACTGTGTGGAAATGAGCACTGCTATGCCAGCTCTGCACTTCTGAAGTGCGTGGACTTGGGTCTGTGAAACACCACCAATTACTGAAGTGCAAGCACTTGGCTATCACCAGGATTTTAATTTCTGTCCTTCTGTTTTACAACAGCTATTGCTGCTGGGGAGATTCTCACAGGCAAGCACAATCATACGTTCCCCAGATTTAAAGTTTAGCACAGGATTCAAATGAAGACAGCAAAAAAAAACCTGACATCTGCTGATAATTAACCACCCCTAGAGGTAGCATCAAAAAATATGCATTTACAGAGGGATCTGAGGATGAAGGTGAAGGGAGGATCATACTGTTGCTTAGAGGGGACTATGAGGTTATTCCTAACTTCTAAATCTAAACATACGGGTGAACATAAAAGTATGCATTTGAAAGATTAATTTTGTGAATTAATCCAAAAGCAATTGCATCGAGCTATTTATTTCCCTTTCTTTCCCTTTTGAAAAGCTTTCCATTTTGGGTCTCAGGTGCCAGAAATCTCAACCAGTGTTGTTAAAGTTGCTGGACAAAGATGCCGGAAGCACTGCACCAAGTTACCATAAGCAAATCTAGGCTGTTACTCACAAGAAGTCTGTTTTCAGCCCTTGCTCTGTTATTTTGTTTCTGTTTTGTTTGTTCTTTCACCTTATCGCAAAGAATAAATTGCTATTTCCATTTAGGGAGAAGTACAAATCATGCTGTCACTAATCCTGGGCTGTACTGCAATGCTAACAGTAGTGACAACTGTACATTTTTATGCCACTATGAAGCATGGAAGCACTTAGCAGGGTCCTTGGGAACTGAAAATCATCTTAGTACTTTTCTCTAGATTGTAATAGAGTTCTTACCTACCCAGTTCTCTCTTTAAGGTAATTATATGGGCAACTGTGATCAAGCTCTATAAATTTCCTCAATACAAAAGCTTATTGAATGGGGAGTTTGTGGTATGGCAGGTATCACACCTACATGTCTCATTTCAGTGCTCTGTCTACCAGAAACTCCTCTGCCAAAAAAACACGCTTGTAAAAATGCCCTTTAACCATGCCTCCGAGCACCAAATCCAACACATCAGACATCCAGCATCCTGTGCTCACCTCGCACACACATGGGAGTTATGTAAGATACTCCCCAGCCCATCAACGCATACATTTTTGTTTCTAAGTCTCACAGAGGGAAGCAAGCAAAGAGTTGGCGACACTACCCTGTCCTCCACTACGTAGTGTGATGGCAGAGTCACAGCATTAAAACTGGATGGCAGAGGAATTGGGGATGAGGGCTTTGCCCACTTATCAAAACCCAACGATCAAACCAAATAGCTACAAGTTACTGCCTGATGCATATGTGAAAACAGAGCTCCACCTATTCTGTGGAGCTCATGACCTTGCCAGATGGAATTTGGATGCATACACCGCCAACAAAGATAACAGTATTCCTCCCTAAATATTTCTGGGGTGGTGAGAGTGAATACACCAAGCTGACAAAAAACACAAAAAGCAGACTTCACAGCTTTTCCCTGTGTTAAAATTGCTCTGCTCTCTATCATGCCAGGTCACTGCCTCAATTTATTTAGCCAACAGGACTCCAAGAAGTTAATAAAAAAATCATCTGTCATCCCACTTTGGAGAAATGATATATTCTAAATGTCTTTGTTCACCCACACTTTATCTCAAGGACCTGACAACCCCAGGAGGTGGGTTTCCTCTCTGAGACATTCCCTGACCTCTTTACAGAAGGCTGCCCAAACTACAGCTGTAAATTTTGAATTCCAGGGGTGCAGTCCCGTGCAGACTTAGAAGTCTGATATCTGAAAAACAGGACAATTTCATACGGAAGAAAGAAAGATGTCGCATGGTGAAAACAGCTTGGAAATGGAAGTGGTTGCTACCTCTGGAAGGGGGTTTCCCATAATTGCTAGAGCCTACATAAAAATAAAAATAAATAAAAAACAACACCAAAAAAAACCAGTAATTTTCCCTGTCTCCTGTTGGAAGTGCATTTTCATATCCCAAACTTGCATTTATAATATACAATTGTTATTAGCTATTTAAAATCCAGGATATTGCAGTGCTAGAAAGCCTTTTTGCCCCATTCTGTATTGCCATACTTCCCAGTTACTCCAACCTCACAGACTTGCCTGTGGCAATTATCACACACATACACACAGATGGTATTATGAAGAGGAGGGAGGTGGAAACACTTCTTCCAGAAACCAAGAAAAAACAGTACAAGGTATCCTTCCAGGTTGGTGTATTCACTTATTCTCCTTCATCATTAATCAGATGCAGTCTGGGAAAACAAGAGGATGGCAGGACTTAGAGAGAGAAATTTATTTTAATGCTATTTATATAAACCCACATTTTACTAAAGCTAGGAAACATGGAAATTAAAAGTCACTAAAATGCTGAGGAACCTCTGAAAAATTAACTTGTCTTTATCAAAACCAAACAATATGCAAAGGAGAGGCTTTGCCACAGTGAGCACACAGCACAGAGCCAGGAAAAGAGCTTAGGGGTCTTATATTCAGTCCAGAGGATCATCCTGCCTTTCCTTCACAGCTCTGTAAGACATCATTGCTTCAAAAGCCATTTACAAACAAAATAAAGCAAAACCTTCCTGACAGTTGACAGATGTCTTTACAAGTGTTGGACCTTGAATATGTAAGGCAAGAGATTCAGTGGAGGCTGCTGCACTTCTGGCTAAATTCACCACAGAAAAAAAAAAATATGTTCAGGTCTGCAGTCTGGCACCAAAGTTCACGAAGGACAAAGCAGTATAGATTTGGCCATAGTTTAATAGTCTGAATTTTTCAAGGCCGGATTTCCAGAGTGCTGAAGTTGCATGGTATCTCCTACATCACTTACAATGACTTCTGCACCACTGAATTGCTGCTAAAGATAAAAATAATTGTATAGCTGGAAAGCTTTACCAGAAGATAGGATGGTGGCTACCATGCAACTAATGCTATAAAATGTGATCCTGACACCAATGAGCATTTATAGGAGGCATTTGATGGTAACAGCTTGACATCTTGCTTGGACTGCTAGGACAAAAATGGCAGAATAACCTATGGAAACTAGGACCATATGGATTTAAGTGAACAACCATGGTTTTACATCTGAAATAAGGTATGCAAAACCCTCAGCAACAGAAGGACCCCATCTCTGTAGGTACTTCTCAGTTCTGTAGGTACTTCTATGACAAATGAACAGCACCAAAAGATGTTAAAGGAGCAGCTGATTACTATGGATTATGGATTTTCTTTTCTTCTTTTTTTTAAGGATAATATTCTTTCTATTGCAGACAATTTATTTTGTGTAACAAATTTACCTTGCTAACAGATAAGCTGCCAGCATGCTGTTCTAAAAGGCAAATATTAAATGAACATTCATTACTAATTGACAGGATGTACTCTGGCTTTTGTCAATATTTTTTATTAGATCTGGGAAATGAAAATGCTGATCACACTTTTCATAATAAAACCATTAATTTTTATCATTTTTTTTTACTCTTTCCAACCTCTCCTACAGATTCGGTAGGTGAGCTTAACAAATGACCTACCTCTTACATTTCACACACACCAGGAATATTTCTTTCTTATCACAAATTTATTCAATAACTTCTACCCACTTTAGGATTTTTTGCTGTTGTTCAGAAAACCTCAGTAGGAAATCAAATAATTGAAATCAAATTACTTAGACTTTTTTAAGAAGATTCCCTCCATCCATTCTGACATGCTTCTCTAAAGTCCAACTATTTTTCTAGATTTGGCTCTTCATTATTTCACCTCTATCATTCTTCAGAAGACTGGAAGCAAGTGCCTGTTGTTACTTAGTCCTACAGCTGTTTGCAAGTGCTCATTTATTCATAAGGAAGTTGCAACTCGCTCAAGTTTGAAAGAAAGCAGCAATGGTTAGGGAATTCACATGGCGAAGTGGGAGACAAGGGGTAATCTCAGTGTCTTGATAGAAAATGTACCCAGAACAAGCAAAGGTTCCTACATTTGTGCAGCATATCTTATTGTAAATGCCACCTATAAGGTGAGACAGCTCAACCCATCAGACATAATAAGATTGCTAAGCTGGTGCATTTCCATTTCACAAGTTCTCTTTGTTTCCTTACAGCACTGTTCTCAGAGTTGGCTTGGAATGCGATTCTCATGCTTAGTTTCAGAAGGTAGCGTTCAAATATTTCTATTCTATCCCATTTGCTCAGAGCTACAGCTCCTCTTGCCTTTGGGTCATCCTCATCAGTGTTATCTGTGGATTCTCGAGTGTCTAACACAAGCTGATGCCCACAACCCTTCTGCCTCTGACAAGGCTCAGCCTTCTCACCAAACCCACTTTCCTAAAGCTTGAAAAAGCTTCATGCACAGTATTATATCACAGATCTTTAGTGAGTGTATTTCTACTTTTCTCATTCCTTTGGTTTATTTTAGTCTTTGTAAAATTCCCCCTTTTTTTTTTTTTCTGCAAAACTAATAAGAAGAAAACAATATACGGTATCAACAGAGCAGTGAGGAGCAATAAAAGCAAAATTAATGAAATTAATCAAAAAACAAGCAAGCTGCTACTACTACTGAAGAGTGCAAAAGGTTTTATAATTCAACAATCTTATTAAGACATTAAAAAAAATGGAAAGCCAAATTTCACAAAATGTAAAGCATGGATGTCCAACCTTTTGGCTTGCAAGGGCCACACTGAGTGAAGAGGTATTGCCTTGGGCTGTATATAAAATATATAATATAGCTGATGTACGTAAGTAACAAAACTTCCTTTTTTAATTAAAACATAAAACAAGAGAGTAACAAAAACATAGAAGTAAACAGGTGAGGTTTGGAAACAATAAATGAGGAGGGGTGGGGTTCTGGGAGACTGGCACCCTTATGGGCACTGAGCACTGCAGAGCTCAAAAAAGTCAAAGCCAAAGCTCCTTATTGTTGTACTGCAGCAGCACAGGAGCCATCACAGATCCCCCTGGGATGGACACAGGCACCTGAGAGGCTAAGAATCATAGAACTGTTCAGGTTGGAAACCAAACAATACTACACTAACAACCCACCACTAAATCATGTCTCTGAGCAGCACATCCAAGAGACAAAACCAAGTCAGCCTTCCCATACCTGTTCTCCTTTGCCTATTAATCTTCAAATCAAAAACAACTAATAATGCTCTTGGAGTGAGAACTTGCATACGGATATTGCAACTGATGTTGCTATCACCAGCACAAAGGATCCAGTCTCCCCTCCAGCCTGGTTTCCATCCAGTATCATTGCCTGATTCCAGCCAGAGGTATATTGGTCTGTACTCACTGACCTTGCAAAATACAGATTGTTTCCATGCACACATTGAATGCAAGATTCCAAATACTGGAAGTTTTACAGCTGAGATACAACACAGTCCTAATGGGTTGAGAGAAGGCGTGTTGTCTCACAGCAGACTACTCGTGGGCACTGGTCAAATATTTAATTGCACACTGGGGAAATATTTAATTAACATGACTCTGTTTCTGATTAGGATTGAAGATGATGTGAAGGGAATCAAGAGTCCAAGAGAAAAGTCACCAAAAAAGCTGCTAAAGAAATAGTTTAACCAATAATCCTGGTAGCAGGGGCCAGCCCCAAGCAACGCCAGCAGGTAACAGATGGTTTGTTAGTGCTGCAGGCACTCCATTCTCTTCATCAGCCTTGCAATCCTCACAACTGTTGCTGCTGTACATCATTTATTTGTTTTTACCTTGATCTGGGTGATTTCAGGATAATGCGTAAGGCATCCAGATGTAATGAGCCTCGAAAGTGCTGGGTCCAATATCATATCGAATAACAAAATGTGTTACACTTCAGTTGCAGCTATCTTGCACAACTGAGTGACAGACATTGGTTGTTGGCACTGTGCAGATCTTTGCTGACAGCTGAAGGGACACAGGATGTGACGTCCCGTATCTAAATGTCCCCTGTGTCACATCCGGACCCAGTGTCACAGAGCATAAAGCGTAACGAGCACAGGAAGCTCTCACAAAGAGGACGTGGGCTACAAGGATTGAATCACCGAGGGTGTGAAAAAGCAACACGTGGGAAGAAAATATTATCTCGGAGTGCATCAAAAATCAGCACCTTGCATTTCTGTTCCATCCGATATCAGCATGAAAGGCTCCTGTAACTGTGATCTCTCGGAAAGCCAAAATCAACCTAGAAAATCAGATTTAAGTAAAAAAAAAAAATCTATTTTGAGATTAATTGTTCAAAAGCTATGAAGAGCTATCCCCACAAACATTCCAGTGATCTAGCTGCTTGGATTAAGACCTGATTAACTAACTCCATAAGAACACAAAGAAGGCCAACTAGGTTTCCTCACCATATTCCTTGCCCTATTTTGAAAGCAAAAAGGAAGAGTGTTTGTTCCTTGAAGACAGCAATTATACAAACACCTATTTTAAGGTGCTTGCTGAGGTTTGCATCCAAACCAATGTACTGGGTATAGGTTCTGGGTACAAGATGACTCAATTTGTTTTTAAAGCTGTATGAATGCCTTTAACTCTGCAGCTCCGAATAAAGTCCATGAGATCCCTCTTCCAAAATCTCACAGACTGCTTTGGTGTCCTAAAGACACTGGCTATTCTTTCATAAAAATGATTTAATACTGGGGGAAAAAAATCAGACCAAGTCACCTGGAAATGTATTAAGAGAGTTGACATCCTTCTTCAATTATCAGATATGCAAGGCATTTCCTTGCAGAGTGCTCTCACCCATTTAACCTACATGCACCTTGATATGGGGAAATAATTATCCACTTAGCTTACTCATTTCTAATTAGCTTCAAGGAGCGCAATTAATGGAACCAGGAGTTAGGAGAGGAGGGGAGGCCAGGACAAGTAGATGAGAATGACTCTGTAGTTCTTAAATTGCCATCCTTTCTTAAAACCACACTCATTCTAAAAGAAAAGTGGGTTCTTTAAAAGCGACCCATCAGACTAGTGTATTTCAAGAAGAATCTTGTGTATTTTTTCTGATAATCCCACAAGAAAAGTTCTCCATGCTTTTGAAACCAGAGCCAAAACGAGTAAGTATTTCCACCCTCTTGTAACCTCTCTATTTGGCGTCAGTTTGCTAATCCAGCAACCTTCATGCACCCACTGCTGCCACGAGAAGGGACACAAAGCCTTGGGGAACAGGCCATGCCCAAGGGGCTGAGCCTCACTCACACAGCCCACAAAAGCCAAACAGTACACGGGGGAGTGACAGCAGACAGTAACTGAATCACCGAGGCAGAAGCCATCTGGAAATAAATTAAGAATTTATCAGAATAAAATGTTCACTGTGGAGGCATTTGTAACAGCATCTGTGATGCTCCTTGCATAAGCTCCTGTCCCTCCATTAGCTTGGGTAATGTACAATTCATGAGTTGCACTGGCACCTCATTATCCAATTAAATTTACTCATTTTTAACAAAGAAATAATGTAGGAAAGGGAATTATTAGGTTAGTGATTAATTCTGGCTACTCATATATGAAATAGCTCTGCAATTAATTTGGGGAGTTTTGCATGTTTTAAGCTCCTCGGCATAATTACGACAAGCTGCATCACTGGGTCTTTCGGTTCTCCTCTCTAATTAATTTGTTAATGTAAGCACAAGAGGAATCACCCCTAGAAAAGAGAAGGCACTGCCAGAAGTAACAAGAGAAGGGCTTATTTAAGAAAACAAAACAAAACCAATATGTGGGAAGCGTTTAGTGCTGTCCTTCCTGCAGCCAACGAGACAGGGCTTTTCTCTTCTCTGGAAGCACACCTGCCAGCATCCATGACCCCGAGGCAAGAGTAACGCCTCGTATCTCATCAGTTAATTAAGTGCTGCAATTTAGGAAGAACACAATCATTCAACTTAAGAACCATCCAGCAAACAATTTGCCAGGTATTAACCTCTGGAAATTGCAATTTAAGATCAAGGCCACATTCCTTTAAAAAAATGCGATGTGATCCTTAGGAATCACAACACTTTGAGGAAAATGGATTTATTATTCAGAGCAAAGCATCTATGCTGTGCTTTTTTAAGTTTATTTTTTTTTTATTGTTGTTTAAGTCCTTTCTCCTGCCTACTTAAGGTCCTTTACCTCTCCCTCAGTTTCCAGACATCACCACCTGCACCTTAGGTTATGAATAATGCCAATGCCTAAGCACCTCCAAAACCTGAAGATAAAAAGACTCCTGGGGTACTTTTGAACTTGAGAGCTTAGTTGCCCACAAGGCCAAGCCCAAGGTGGAAAGCTAGAACACTCTGGATGGCTGTGGAGGAGAGTTCAAAGGCCAACCATCCCACTTACTGCTCTTTTTCCCTCTCCAATCTCTCATGCCTTGTCTTCCATTCCAGGACCACAGGGAAAGCATCAAGTTAGGCAGAAGCTACTCTATCCGTTTTCTTTCACAGTTTTGTGACTATGTAAAGTGTGACTTCAATAGCAGAAGGCGGGTGCCAAACTCCTGGCAGTGCCACCTAATGGAAGCGATGTCAAATCAGAATGGAGACATCCAACCCCACATCCTCCCCCCAGCACAGACACACTGGGCATTTCACTTAAGGAGTTATATCTCCACATTCATCAGATTGAAAACAACCCAAGAGCTAACTAAATCAAACCAAAGGCAAACCAGCCCCAGTGTACAGGCTGCAGGCTGATGGGAGAGAGCAAGGAGCTTTGCAATAACGAGCTAAGTACTCAGCTTCTCCACAGGGCTGACGCTAAGACCCAGCATGTCAGTGCACACTCACACTTACGTTTAGGGAAAGGCAACCTGATAGCATCCTGGTGCTGCTGTTATTTCTGATGCCCTCCCTCTATTTCATATTTTCAGAGCCCGCTCGGTGATGTAAAGCAAAATTGCTTTTCTGTTTGCTTCACATTTGGGAGTGCAGCTGTCAAATTCATGATGGGTGAGCGCTATCTTTATTCTGAGAGGCAACCAATTAATTTCAGTACGCCCGTTGAGAAGTTTGGAGATGCGAGTTACAGAGCATTTAATGAGCAAAGAAAATAGTGAATAATGGAAATAGAGATGTTCCCCTACCCCCCACTACCCCAACAGCAACCCTTCTAAGACAGCATTCTCCAGTCCCCTCCCTTTGAGTTACGCCCATTCTCATTTGGGAAAGCACAAATATTGTATTTAGCATAAGCAAGGAGTGACAGGTAGGAATTGCCTCTTTTCATCAAAGGGAAAGGGGACTTTTCTCATGTGATTATTCCAACCCATAATCTCCATATTTCTTTTTTTTTCCTTGACACTGTGGCTGCAATAATGTCACTTGGTGGAGTAATAATGGTAATGTTCCCCTGTGAAGCTGCCTCTCCATTTGAGAGCCAGCCTTTGACGTAAGGCACTGACTCATCCATGCTTGTCCACAGCACTTAAGTGAATGGCATCAAGGAGATATTTGCCCAAAAACATACGTATTGGTGCTCCTGTTGCAATTTTTTTTCACTTGGAAAATGTTCTTCTCTTCTGGATAGGAAATATCTTACCCCATCTTCTACACCGGAAATAAACAAGAAAGCAATGAACCATCCTTCCACCAAGACACAAGGTTGCCTTTTCCAAAATCAGTACGCAAAGTAACTTGCAAAGCCAAATTCTGGGAAGATGGGAAATCTTACACAGTAGTTTTCCTACAGAATGGGTCACTTCCTTGGGGTGCAGATGGAGTGGAGCCTTTACCTTCAGGAACGTGAGGGTTTCCTGCTGTCTCGAGTGCTACACAAAACATGTGGACGATAAACCTGTCACACGTCACGTCTACAACCTGGGCTGTGGAGTGGGAGAGAGAACTCAGAGGAAATTTTCAGCTGGTATTAAGTAAAATATGATTTGGTTTTCCTCACTCATCCATCTACTTTTCAGCATAAAACACAGATTGCTTCTGCTCTGAGATATGTAAGATAGAGAGAAGAACACGGATGCTCGCAATACAACTGCTGTAGGTTTTCCTGTGGATTAGGTTTTGGTAATCAGCACAGTGGAAGGGATTATACAAGGTTTGCTTTTCTGTTCCATGGAACTCCAGGGTGATTTTACGCAGTAACATGCTAAACATTTTAAATAAGATTCCTAAAGAATCATCAGGGATGTGGATAGCCACACGTTGCCAAAGCTGAATTTATTTCCCAATATCTATCTTGGTTGATGGTAAGCAATTGTTCTTCATGAAACAGCTGCACTGTTCCAAAGCATGCCATGGAAAGAGGTTGGACAATATGAGAACAAAGGTGTATTGTGCATCTAAAGCTTGGTAAACATGGAAAGAATTTTTGGAGGAATCCTCCTTTTGTTACACTGATTTTTCTGTAATTGCTGGCTTCCTTGGCCATAGATTGTTCACTGCACTATACTATGATGACTGTTGATGTAATGAATTTGTCTGGCCTTTATTTTCATTGTACACATTATCAAAAAGAGTGGACGGACTTTCTTAAATTGCAAAACCTCATTAACAATATGAAAAAAAAGAAAAATTTGAACTCACTGGATTTGTTTTGTTTCAAAACTACTGCACACACCTTCCAACTTGGGAACAGTTCTGAGAATGGATGGGACATCAAAACCATTCATCTTCTCAAGCTGCCTGCAGGTGCTGAACCAAAACAAAATCATCCTATTTCAAAAGCATGCTGCTTTGTATAACCACATTTATTTGAGCTATCTAAAAGCAGCTCCCTGGGGTGAAAAACATTTTAAAACCCTTTGTCAATTCAAGAATATTCTTGGTCTAATTATAAAAACTAATTAAAAAGCAATCTCAACGAATGATGACAATGAGATGAGGTTTTACCTGTCTGTAGGTGCACTGTGAGGCTGAATTAAATTCATTCAGCTCTATTTGAGTAGCACAGAGGGATCAGTGCAACTAACAAACTGCCTGATGGTAAGCACTGAAGTCCAGAGTGACAGCATGCATGAAAACAAGGGTCAGGTGAAGCAGCAGCACTGGAGAGGGACTAAACAGGAGTATAAGGTTGTTCCAGTTTTCATGGTGCCTTTGTATCATGGTCTGAATTGGTCACAGAGCTGGAAAACCAAAGGCTGGCCTCTGGATGCTCTGGAAAATAAAGAATTTACTAAAATGAACTGCAAAATATCTAAGTAAATAAAGGCAAGCACTTGCTCATACCCAATGCTATCTGTTGTAACAGATCATGAGCTCCCCAGTTTGCTGTATCTCATTGGTCTCATTTTACAGCTCATATGTTAGCAGCATAAAACCATCAAAATCACTCTGGGGTCTAAAAGTCAGGATGGGCTCTGGCTCCGTTATGCACCGCTGTCAGCAGCCTGTTCTGCATGCAGCTGGCAGTCCACATGTTGCTAAAAATATCAAGCCTGTCAGCCCAAAATGAGCCATCCCAGGAGTTTTAAAAGGCACTAAACAAAACCCTGACAATTTATGCAAGCCACCAAAATAAGCACACAAATCTGTGTGTGTGCACAGAAAGCTGCCCTACTAAGAAGGCATGACTCCAGCCATAACAGGGCAAAAACATGGAGAAAATTCATTCTCCTTTTAGCAGCATCAATCCCTGTGATCATCCCTGTATCTCTCTGGTCTTGCACCCTCGTTGTCTTGTCCTGTTTTCTCACCACACCCAAATTAAATTACTGCAAATATATGGCGGAAGCACATTTGCAAAATGGTAACCAACTGTACTTGCATTTTAGCACTGTTCCGTTTAGATTTGTATATCTGGATAAATACATTTTAGAAAGAGAGAAGAGGAGGCCACTGCATGTACATGCTGAAAGCAACCTGAAATACCTTTTTGTTCATTTTATTTTATGGCATACGTTTAATAAAATAACTTAGGTTGGAAGGAAACTCCATGAGACTGTGCTCCAGCACCCCCCATAGCAACTAGAAGATATTTTAGCATCCCTAAGGATGAAGAACTCATCCTACATATGCACACAGGACAGGCACTGGCAGGAAAAGTCACAAGGGCCAAGACACAGCCCTGGAGCACATTTCCTTGTTAAAAAGCTATTATGTAGTCATATTTAATTAAAAATAAATTATAACTTACTATGATTTACTCATTTTAAACTTGCATAGTAATCACACCAGTAAACGTTGCTGCAGTATAGGAGTACTCGCATACTTATAAAATAATGTTATGGAAATGGTGGATTAATTAGTATGTTTGCTCACAAACAAATTCTGGTCTATATTCTGATGATTTAATGCCTTTTAATATACTTCATTCATGTGATGTAATAATTGGGTGTGTTATGCTTTGAATTACGAAAACAAATTTGCTTCTGTAGAGCTCTTTCAAGCAGCTATTCAAAACAAGCACAGAAATCAGTGAAAAGAGCAATCAGTAACTAAACTTAATGGGAAATGTGGTTTTAACCAAATTATTAATAAGTACTTGGATAATCTTCTCTGTAAGCCTGTTGGAGTGCAGTTCCTTCCTTAGTATCTCAGGGCATTTCTGTTACTAAGAAATGTTCAAAGATCACTGTGTGTAAATGGAAGTTTAAAGAACAGAATAAAATATTTCCACGGGAAATGAAAATGTTGACTCAGAAATCAGAAAGCACTCAGACCACTGAGGTATCCACTTAACACAGAAAGAATGTCCAGGCAGGTGGGAGAAGACGTGATTGGAAGAGGAAAAATTCATGGCACTACCTTACAGCCTGTACACATGCATGTACATGGACGTGTACACGTATCAAAAATAAAACTGCAGATGCACAAATCACAGTGGGATGTAACCAGCTCAACCCTAAATGCTACTGGTAGAAATAGTGATGTGAGCAGAAGCCTGCAGCAAGCTCCGAACCTTTTCCACAGCCTGCCCACACAGTCAGCCTCACCACATATTTAAATATACTCTCCCCCCTACGCACATCACTGCTGTTTATAGTGCCAACTTCACACAGGTTTGGAAACTCTAATAAGGAGAAATGATGAAAAATGCTGTTACTGAAAAACAGACACAAATCAAAATGCACTCAGCAATTATCCTGAAATGATTAACTGCATGCACATTGCGAGCAGCTTTGGATGCCATGCAGAATAAGTTCCAAGAAAACAGCTGATAGATGATGAGCAAAACATTCCCAATGGAACTTTGCCTACAGCAAAGAAATCACACCCTTGCTACCCAGGGCAAAAACATTTTAAAAGTGGTCAGGATGATGCTTGGTAGCATATAAATATAAGAGGGAGGCAATTGTACCCTGAGTCCTTTTACTTGGTGTTGCAATTGAGAATTATAGCACAGGTATAGCTCTGGGCAGAGTGAGTAAATCCAGACGTGATTTTTTCCCAGCTTGGGATTATCTTTGCTTTTCCATTCAACATGTGTACCTCAGAATATGAAATTAGTGGTGTCGGTAGCAAGTTGTAGTCACTATGGTACATTTGCTAAAAGATAGGTAGTGTTATTCATGAGCACAAATGTCTGGTAGCCCCTTGGATGCAGAGTACAGCAGTGCTTCACATGTTTTTCCATGCAGAGGGAAAACAAATTACTACTTTATCATTGTCATAAAAGTTAATGAACTTGGAGTAGGAAGGAACATAGCCCAAGATGTGGTTTTAATGATCATGCTAGCCTTTAAGTAGTCAGAGACTGTACAGTGGTTAATAAAGGTTAATGTCTCTACTGCTGGAGAAATATTACATGGATCTTGATCAACACACATTCAAAAATAAGCAGTAGAAGCTGAGAAATAATTCCACATTAAAACAAAATCTATCCAACTAAAGGTCTTCTAGACAGGCCATTCTCCTCATGAGGGTTCAAAGAAGCCAACTCTTCTCCTTATCCATGTCCAAGATATCAAGTCCAAAATGTTTGGGAATGCCTAGCAAGGCAAGCATTGACTTGTAAGCAACCCCATTCTGGATGAACAAGGTCAGCAAGTAGAGAGGGTCTGAGATCCCAGTGCTGCTGCTGCCCTCTGCCAAAGTGATGGGGACTCCAGGACTGGAGACAGAAGAACACTGAGCAGTGCTTTATTTGTGCCTAAAGATGAGCTTCAAAGTGACCCAGGAAAATGTAGTGATCTACACTCAGACAGAAGTCATGCTAGAGATGGATGTTAGGAAATGTAGATGGATCCATAGAGTTTGCATCCCTTACCTTACTCAATAAAATAAAAGCTGCCTGTGTTTTACTTGACTCGTATTAATGGAATGTTTCTTCCCACGAGGACTTACTTCCCAACCGACTTCTGTTCTTATGCTGCTCAAGGATAAATTGAGACTAGGGAAGGAAGGTGGTAACACTTTATCAGACTAAAAGCAAATAAGGACTATATTTAAATGTGGTTTCATAATGTTATCATTCACCTTTCAGCACCCAGCACACACAGTGAACACACAGAAAAGACTACATTTCCAAAATGAGTTGGAAAAGTAAGAGCCCTTCCTCCAAATCTTCCAAACGATCTCAGGGCTGGTGGACCAGCAGGCTGTAACTCAGCAGGGTTCCTTGAAAAGCAAGCAGCATTGTTGGCTGCTTTCACTCCTTTATTAACCAAAGAAGGAATATTTTGGAAGGAAAAACCTCACATATCCCACGTAGGTGCTGCTGTGAGCAGGGCTGCAAACCCAGTCTGTATCTTGAATCCTTTTTGGCCAAGCCCAGCATAACTCAAACTCATTCCTGGCATGTTCATTTGCAGTACAGAAATCACTCTAAATTTATTAATAAAGAAGAATGATACAGCCAAAAAATTACTCAGGGTATAATCTTAAGTCCTATGAAGTGAAAGAAAATCTTGCAGGCTTTAATGGATTTGGGGCCCTAATTCTTTTACTGATTTATCCACCCTGTTGGCATGGTGCAGAGCTGAACCAACTCCATGAGTGTTAGCCACCCTGCCTTCAGACTGTAGAACTATATGACAACTCTAGGATATTCTGAAAACCTTTCAACTATTACACAGGCTTCAAATGGAAAGAGGAAGACATGGCCATATTCTGCAATCTCAGAAGAACTTATACAATATGTACAGACAAGTAGATTTGTGCTCAACAGGGTGGGAAGGTCGAATGGGCTCAGTAACACAGGAAGGATGGGACAGATGTTTTCTTGATGCTGATGTCCAAGTCTTTAGAGCATGTATTTAAACATCACGGGGCAAAGCTGTCACTGGTTTAATTAATACAAAGCTTATCTGTACGTATGTTTGTAACACACCCCAGTTATGGAGGGCTGTTGGCCAATAAAAGAAAAAAATGCTTTCACCCATGACTTTCCATGCTGCTGTTGAGAGCTAGAAAGAAAAAAGGGCACCTGACCACAATAACATCACTTATTAATGTGTTGATGTACCTTTGATTTGCCCAGAATGGAGAAAATAATATCCCACCAACGAAGCAGGAGTTGAATGACAGCTCTTGAACCATCCTCATCTTTGCCTATTACAAAAGGAGGGAAGACAAATTTCCTTCAAATCACACCAACACCCACTGTAGCAGCAGCCAAACCCAACAGCTCGGCCTATTTACCACTGATTCTCAGTGCACAGCTGTTAGCACGTCTTTTTGGGCATTACAGTGTTTGCCAAGCAACAATTAAAAATGGGACAATGCTTGAGTAAATATCATAAACCTTCTGTAATTAAATCAAAGCAGTCAAATATCTGCACAGTGTGGAATGGCAGAAAATTCCCAGATGAAGCTTGAAGTAAAATAGTATTTGACTCCTTTGAAATATTCAGGTTCAAAATGCCTCATTTTTAAGTCGTTATTTAGAAACTTTGATTTAACAGGCTGCACACATTTCCTTGAAAACAATCTATGGAAGTGCAAACACTATTGGACAGGTGTAACCATTACAACTCGACTGGATTACAGAGTATTATTAGCAACATTTGCTAATGCTTCAGTATTGACAGCTTCCAGGAGATGTTAATGGCAGATTAAAACCGCCTTAAACGGGCAGATTAAAAGAAAGTAACCTTAATGGGAGATTAAAAACTCCTTCTCTTGTCATCACAGTGATGATAGCAGCTAATGAAGGATCTGGATCAGTCCCTAACTAAACTGTGAGGAAACATAGTGGAGACACCATCCCTGGAGGTGCTCAAGGAATATGGCACTGAGGGATGTGGCTTAGTGGGCAGGTGGGGATTGGCTGACAGCTGGATTCGGTGATCTTAGAGGCCTTTTCCAATCGTAATGATTCTGTGGTTCTATGATTCTATGGCACAACTGTACAGGACTGGTTTCCTGGCACCCACCACCCTGGTCATGGGGGCCAGCTCAGGAAGTACCAACAGGCTGAAGCGAGAACGATGTAAAGGCCATGGAGTCTTACTTGAACAGTATAACACAGAATAAAGAGCATTTATGCACTTTTGCCCTCATCCCACTGCTACCCAGAGCATTGCTGGCCTTGTTCCTTTATCTCCCACACTGACCATTCCCACGCACTGCCCCCAGCCCCTGCCAGTAACTGTTTATGCAGCTGCATTGAAAAGTTAGTTTAACTTTTATAGTGAGTTTAAAAATAGACAAAGACTTTTTTAGGTTCTTTTTCTTCTGCATGGTGAAGACAGTATTTAGCCTGGATTAATTTCTCATGCAGCTCCCTGGACACTTGAATACTGGGAGATGTCACCAGTTCTGGGAGGCTGGATGCTAAGAAAAGCTCCATCCTCAAGAAGCAGTGCAGCCCTGGGGGAGGGCACACGGGACCTCTCCATCCTTCAGGTTTCACATCAGATTTATCCAGCTTCCTCCATGGCACTGAACAGACTGGAAAGCCAGGGCTGCTCGTCATTGAGGGTGAGACAGAAAGCACATGCCCACGGGACTTCATTCCCTCCTTCCAGCAGAATCTTTAATACAGGAGCACCAGCCTCAGAGCATGCTGCCAGCAGCATCACAAACGACAGTGACTGCAGTCCTCATCGACCACTGCCTGCGTCATCAAGGAAGGGGGAAAGCAATAACATCTCCTTTACGATGCCCTGAAATGCAGAGTGAATGGTTTGTAGCAGCACGCCACTGCCCTTCAAACCAGCAGTTATGACGTGCTGCAAACAGGGCACTAAATAGCTGCTGTGCAAGTTGCTCAGAGCCAAGGCTGAGAGAAAACTTTCTGAGATAAGTCACTGGAGTATCTTTATCCCTTCAAAGCACCTTCAGGTCCCAACAATGCCCGCATTCCGTGAGCCCAGGGATGAGCATTTGGCAGATAACCTTCTTCCATCCTGATAATGGAAATAACACACTATTTGCATCTCAGTTACATCTCCTGGGCCTCAAACCTTCACCAAGCACCTTTCAAACACTCATAGCTTGTGAACTCAGAAGGGCAAGGCTTTGCAAATCATTCAGGAGGAGGAAATACACAGACTGGGGGCTGTTGTCTCTATGTTTTTTATGGCAGGGTAAAGAAAATGAAATGCTCCCATTCTGATTACATTCAGAGAGAAGATGCAATCCACACAATGTAATGAGTTTTCAGACCTTCTATACTGAGAATTTGCTTGGTTGCTTTCTTAATTAAAAAGTTTATCTGCCATTTTGATGATTTATTGGGTATCCAAGCACTTTTAAACACTGGCACTTAAATAATATTAAATCCATCTTTGCCAGAAAACCTCTGGAGCGGATACAAGCAAGTAAATTACAGTCTTCTTTGCAGCCTGACAAACTGGAGTCAATATTGGTCACTAACAAATGCATCTGAGGTATCATAGCACACGGGAAGCTTTTTTTCCCTGACTTAGCCCAGCTGCCACTAGTAAATAGATTTATGGCTAGATGATAGAGATAACAGGGAATTTAGGTGTTTTGTCAGTGGGTATACGCCAATGAAAAAGGACAGCAAGTCTGATAAAACAGTATGCAGACCTAAGAAATACAGCAGCATTTTTCAGATCCTATCGAGATTTGGTTTAATTCAGGAACTATAACATGTTGCATTAATCACTAATTTCAAACTGTCAGTGCAGCAATACAAAGGTACAGGAGATGAAGGCGTGCTGATGCACAACTTCAACTGCCCCAAACAGTTTTCTCAACTTTAAGCATTTTCCCAACACTTGGGCTAAAATGTCCAACTTCCAACATCATCCATGAAATGGAGATGCTGAACAGCTCAGCAATATGAGAGCAAAGGCAAAAGGATCAAGAATAAAGAAAGCGCTGGACATTAAACAATGCCCACAGCTTGGTATTACCACAAGCTGTCAAGCAAACATCCCCAGCTCCCTTTGGCTTGTGATCAGCCCTGAGAGTCCATATGGGAGGTGAAGCTCTCACACTCCACATTGTGTGCAGGTACTGAGAAACCTTTCCAGGATCTTCATGCCTGCAGAAAGCCTGTGGGGCCATCAGGGGGGAGGGCTGCTTGAAAAGCCACCCTTGGTGCTGGCTGTGTCTCTGCTTTAGAGACTGCTTCCTCCTGGAAGGAGGGAGAGAAAAGATTTGCATCTGTTCATACTCGGTCCTTAATGCTGATTCAAGAATTCAGTGTTACGTGGCCTATTTTCCCTGAATAGGAGCTCCTAAACAATTGGTGTGCCACTATACCGGCCCATTGTTTTGGGAGATGCTGAGAAGCTGGGCACTAGTGTCAGCCCTCAAAAAGAACACGGTAACACACAGGAGGGCACCGACCCTGTCTCGACTGCTCCCAAAGGTAAGTCAGCAATCACTCATGGTGAACAGCAACAAAAACCTACAGCAAAGCCAACAGTGTAGTAGGCAGACATGTTTCCTCCCATCTCTATTTTGTTTTTCTATGCATTAAATGTAAGTGCAACTACTACGCAATGCAGCACATGGCATTCCCATCTGCTCCACCAACAACTCTTACTCAGGAAACACATGGGTAGCGAAGTCGAGAGAGCAGCCCGCTTTCTGAAGAGCCCCCTCCTTCCCACCAGCAAGGGCAGGCTCGCCAGCCACAACAAACCCCACAAACCCTCCTGCTTTCCCGAAGAAGCTTCTCTCCATCCCCTCACAGGCTTTCCGCCCACCTCCTGCCTCTCCCCACTCTCAGCTACCAGATTTCCACTTCTTGGAGGTGCCCAGAGGCATGACGGGAAGATGTATTCCTCCCATACAGCACTGCTGTGAGTTGCCTGCCTGCCTCTGTGCACTGTCACAGCTAAAAAGAAACACAAAAAATTAGGAAAAAATAATTAGCATCATATTTGGGGGCAATTCAGAAAAGACTACTTGCAGTTTCAGCGTTTGCACACATTTTTGCATTGCTGAGTCTACATTTCGAGTCATCGTAAAACCGCGCGAGACTACAATTAGTGCTGATCTGTCAACAAAAGCACTTTGAGAATGTTTTATGTGCTCTTTAAAGGCCTGTAGAGATCTAATGATGACCTTTAGCCATGGAGAGAGTAAATCTTGTGCTGATGATACAATGCATCCTGCACTGCCCTGGGCTGGGGAAAGGTCTTGACACAGGGACAAAGCACCTTGGGTTGGGATCCAGGACATGGAGCACAAGGAGGACAAGGAAAGTGACCTTACTCCTGTGAAACAGATTTCCAGGGTTGTAAAAGTAAGCGTCAAGCTCATCTCAAGCTCATAGCTCATGGACACGGTATTGGCAACTGGAGATTCTTCTATCATTAATATTTAAAGTCAGAAATCCTACTGAAGCTAAAAACTTCACCATAAGTCCTTCAGGTGCAAATAGAAAAGGCTAAGTAAGAGAGAAAGAGCACATTATTTAGAAGATACCAAAACAGAGCAGATGCAGTTACTCACTGTTGAACTCTTATTTGTCACAGCGAAAGAAAAAGTCTTTCAATACTTGAAGAGTAAAAACATCCTTCCAATGCACTTCCAATGAACAATGGTAATATTATATATGTTTCTTTTTTCTGAGTTTTGTTTTGTTTGGTTGGGTTTTTTTAGAGAAAACCAGAAAGTCTGAGTGGTTTGGCAGTGTTCTACATTAATACTGAATTCTCTATTTATAGTAATGTCCTTGATGCTACAGATGGCAGCATGACATGTGATAATGCTACAGCTTGGTTGAAAATTTCCTGACTAATTAGGTATTTAGGCTTATTCCCATGATTGGGATATTTTGTTTTAAGGCAACCTCAGTGGGAACTTGCTAAAAGTGATGGATTTCCTATGTGGGGAATAACTCCTCCAGTAAAGAAAGTTATACTCAAATCTTTAAAATTAATCTACTGTCAGAAAGAAATATAGCTTTTCAAAGTATATTTTCACATACATAAGGAAAGGCAGCATGGGATAATTTCACGTTACCAATCATCTCCTAAAGTGGTTTCAAAGAAAAAAGAAGGCTTGCTTTGGTTTTGAACCACAAATTGTTCTTTTCTGTGTCTGTCTTAGTACCAAGCAGATCATTCTTTTGCAATTAGTGCCAGGAAATAGTCTGGAGTAAGAAACTTTTATATAGTGATGCATCAAAACCAGACCCTTTGCGGTCTCTTGTGTCTCAGCTTGAGAAAAGGCCGTGTGTAGCTGAGCCTGTAAATTAATACAAGCTGCAAATACCGTTATTGCGTGCCCTTGTTTATCAAACTCTGCTCAAAGCAAAGGCTTACTATCATCAGCAAAGTTCAGCTCTCCCATTTATCAGAACTGCTCTAGCCTGATTTCATGCATCAATAATGTTTTTGGAGACATGAACAACAAGAGGATGGAAAAGAAGCTTTTGTGAAGTAATTATTTTACAGTTGCTGTTAGCTACTTCTCCAAGGATGGCCTGGAGAAAGTCATAACACTCTCCAAGAATCCTCCTGGTCTGACTCACTGTGCAAACCTTTTGCTCTCCAGCTATTCCATAAAACTAGCATTCTGGTTTTCTTCATGCTCCATTTTGCAAACACAGCTGCAATGAGTTTAAAAGTCCCATCCCTGAGAGTGAATCCTAACTGTTTTCTAGCAGACTTTCTACAGCCTAAAAGTAGGTGCCAAAGAAGGACTTACAGGAAATGAGGAAACAGACTAAAAGCTAAAATAAACAAACAAGGAGAAACATGCAGGGCCACTCAGTGCCCTGTAGCACAGCAGAGCAGGAAGCACCAGCACCCACCTCTGCACCATCACCCATGCTGCAGCTGCCCCATGTGCAGGCACTGAAGTAAGTGCCGTGCTCATTTATCAATGGAGCCAATACAATGGGAAGGACAAAGCTTTTTTTTCAGAGAATCATACAAAATGATGCCAGAGCTTGCAACCTTCCTTATGAATAAGTAATTTTCTATTTCAGTTTTGTGATTTTTAAGAGCCGGATAAACAGGGCTTTACCTTCGCTCAGACCTTCTAGGTTAAAAACGCTGAAATAGGGAGAAAAGAACAAAGAATGAAACTTTACTATGGTTGGGTTATAGTGTTTAATTAAGAAAAGGATTCTAACTTTCCTTCTGTTTTACTACCAGAGGTAGAGATTTAATGTATGAAACAATCTATTTCTTAGACAGGTCTATCAGCATTCTCTACCATTTTTCAATATTGAAAGCTAGAGTCAAAGAGATCTTCCAATGGACAGTGCTCCTCAAACTCCTCAAGAGATGAGGATCAAACTCTCCTGCATGACAATCCTGAACTATTAATCCACTATCTGCATAATTTGGAGGGAAAAAAAGCCTCCTACCTAAGAGATCTGCTACTGAGCAGGGTGGCTGGGGGACAGCCAGGGTACATGGGCACAAATCCGTCCCCTTCCCTCCCCGCATCCTGTACCACTGCTGAAAACACAATTGTGTCTTAAAATCTGTATCTTAACAACTTACATTTTAAGACACAACCTGCTCCCTCAAAGAGGTGCCAATAGCAATTTGAGATATCTAAGTAAAAAGACATATTTAGAGAATGCTTCTCTGCCAGGGTACTTGACGCATCCTTTTCACCTAAGTTATCCACAGTAATATGTAGGATTCCCCTTTCCTTATTCTAAGGCACTGAAAAAAATGACCTGTTGGCTATGATATACAGTCTATGATTCTGTTTTACATGACAAGGAGCCTCAAGTTTGCACGCAGGTAATGCAATACGGACCCACGAAAAGCGCAGCTGGTGATTGGGATTTAGATTCCCTTACATAGGGAAGTGATATGCAAACAACTGCATTTTGGAAAGCTCTGACAGTGCTTCAGACTGAGAGTTTTCCAGCAGAAAAATTCAGTTCTCCTTATAGTAACTGGAAGTGTAAAGCAAAAGCTTCAGATGGGAGGAACACCTTGTTACTCAGCAGCTTGGGTAACCTCAGACCCCCATCATGCTTTAAGAGTGTAATAGCACTACAAAAATACCACAATAATTCTCTTAGGGCAATCTTTCAAAAGACCTATGTTGCCTCATGAAAGAGGTTATAGGGAACCAGAAGGAGCAAAACAATTATACCTTAAAGTCTTCTCAAGTGCTGTCAAAAGGTAAAGGACCTCCTGTGTAGTGACTGATCCCTTGAAGTTGCGAGCTCCATGGAGTGCATGGCAGCTGAGGAGCCACAGCAGGCTGCTGGCTAATGATACTGAAAACCTGGTTATTCACCCTGCACACACACACATACACACAAGTTAGAATGGAAGAAATCGATATGGTCTGACGGCACATCGTTACAGCCTGAAGGCACCGCTGGGCTCCCACGGCCACCATGCATCCTTGTTTGGTCTTTGTGCAACTTCATTTTTAGAAGAAATATGTAGCATTCCTGTAATGAAAGCACTTGAGAGAACACTTCTGACACTGGAGGTAATGGAAATTCATCTCCTGAAAATTGGGAAGGCCTGATGGAAAGCGCTTCTGCAAAATGATGCCCTGTGACACACCTCCCAACCACCGGCATTGATGACGACTGGGTGTCTGCTCTCATTATAATCATCAACTGTTCATTTCTCCCGAAATAAACCTTGTAATGATCAAAGTTATCATCAGATCTAATGCAATATTTGCCAGTGTTTGCCCTTCTAAAGATTTATGACATTTATCTATCGTTTAGCCAAAAGAACAAACAGATGTCTGAAGCTGGTTATTAGCAGCATCGGCAGCAATTTAAGTCAATAATGCCCTAAATTGATCCATATGCCTCAGAGACCTGGTTCTGCTCAATTAGGTCCAGCTGAAACAGCTCTCAAAAAACGAGCTGTGACCTTGCTCACCACTGCACCTTAAAGGACACAAAGTCAATCAAAACCACAACTGCAACTTACTTTGCATTAAGTAGAGAGAAACCACCTAAAAGTTACTTCCTTGCATTAAAAAGGACATTGCAAACCCAAGGAGGTGCAGAATTCTCAAAATTTTACAGTGCCAGTGGGAGAGGGATAGAGTAGAACACCTCCTTCTTGAATGAAGGTCTCTGCAGATGTCTAGTAGAGTCTAGTAGAACCGATAGTGGTTGATAACTCTGCTCATGCTAGGAGGTTGGAACTAGACTATCCCAAACCACCATTCTATGACGCTGTAAACTGGTAGTCAAATCTCTATATAATTCATCAGTTTTACAAACTTGTTGCAAAAGGGCACTGAACAAAACCCAGTGTGACTGTGCAAGGTGATGTAGTGCTTGTGGTGACAGAGCACTTTGCTCCCCCCAGCCTCCTGTCACTGTAGTATCTCCATCACCAAGCCTCTGGATCTTACACTGGATGGAAGCATAGGTGATAGGGCTGCACAGAGAATGGACCCAAAAGGCAGGAAGCCAGAGTGGATCAGCATCTGCTTCCCATCCATACCCATGGTGCAGTGCTTCCCACATGGATTTGGAGCAGTACGGCACAGGAAGCATCCCAACAAAGCATCCCAGAGGGCTCTGGGGCCAGGGCTGTGCCCCAGGGCTTAGCACAACCCGAGTGCTATGAGCATTTGTTCAGTCATTTGGGATTATGGATTGCTCCAAAGCATAAACTGTGCTGCCAATGATGTGACCTTGGGTTAGCCAAGGATCTCCTCGCAATAAAAAATCCTTGTTAAGAGGCAACGTTTATGCAGGCAAAAGCAAAAGTGCGTCAGTCCGCCTCTCTAGGATTATGCAGAACAGCATGTTCTTCCCAAAACATCCAGTTATCCATTCTTGTTTTGAAACTCCTGTCCATTGCTCCTCTTTCTTCTCTCTTTGAGGCAAAAGTCAGATATTTTTGAAAGACACTTTTCCAAACAGGGACTCGCGTACCTCGCTGTTTTCATACCACTTTTTTTTTTGTCTTTGTATTATTTTCACCATCTATCCCATCTGTGTCCTAACTCTTTCCCTACAGCACCTTTATATCACAGAACTATTCTCCATCCTTTATAAAATCTCTCCATTTAAGATTTCATCTTATCCTCAAGATCAAGAACTCCCAGCTAAGTATAATCTGTATTTAAATGAAAACATATGTACAGCACACATAGTAATGTAATTTCCCTCCACCTATTGTGCAACCCACGCTTTTGTGCAAACAAACCAGACTGCAGGAGAAGAGCCAAAGACTTAGTGCAGAAGATCACTGCCATCCAGATTTTTTTCCAGTTTGCTGAAAAAAACTGACCTTATTTCCAAAGTTCCCCTTGAATGCTTAGGGAGCAAGGTGCTGGGAAACCTTTCACCCACCTGGCCTGTTGGTGTCCATCCACGGGGCTTGAAATAAGAGTATATACTGCAGAGAATAGGAATGCAGGAGCAGGACTAACCAGACTCACCCATACTTCTTCGGTAATTACACAAGATCCGTGATCAAGTAGTATGAAAGCTCCTATCCTATACCTTGTCCTGACCCCTACTGTAGGCATCACTGTCATACAGAAAACTACAGACACATGGCAGCAATAACCACTGTATTAATGCAGGAGGTGCCCTGTGAGAACAAACCTCAGTGAAAGAGCCCAGTGAAGCATTTCGTTTCTATCTTCCTCCTGCTCATAGTTCCTAAATTCAACAATATAATCTGTGCCTCAGAGAGTTTAATTAATTAGGCAAGCTCAGCTTCTAACAGAGGCTGGAACCCCAAAGGGAAGACAAGGCAAAGCCTGCTTCCCAAGGAAAGCCTAAGCCATTCAACAGTGAAGTTCAGAAATGATCTTACTTTTGACAGTTGCTGTTCGAGTGCAGTTGTAGAGGATGGCCAGCTCCCCAAACACCTTGCCCGGTCCCATGGTGCACAGCTTCACACCTTCTTTCGTCACTTCAACCTTCCCATCTGTGTGAAGGGAAACAAAAAAAAGGCCACTTAAAAGGGGAAATTTCCTTCAGACAAAGCAAACACTATGCAGGGGAGCACATAAGCTTCGGAAAAGTTGTAAAAAGCTTGAATATATATGCTTTCAACACTTGAGCTTTCTTAGTGGAGCATCTGTCAGGAAACAGTAGTATATTAAGCTCATTGTCAACTTTGCTCCATGTATTGTACTTCAGGTGAAATTTTCTTCATTTTTTCCTTAATTAAAAAAGAAAAAGGTTTAGGTCTGTAACACCACAGATGAAAACCATGGAGCAATTTTGCTCATTTTCACCAGGCAACTAATCCCCGAGCACACTCATCCGTGAATAACACAGCTATTACCAAAAGGAAAATTACTTTGACCCATGGCTGTTATTTAATTCACATCCTACAGAACGTTTTGTTTGTGAGCATTTCACCCTAGGACAGCAATTCTGTTCTGTCTGCTTGCCAACCCTGGAAAGAGGAGACATGTGAGGGGGGTTTAAAAGCAAAGGGTGAACAAAAAGAAAGCAGCTCAGGGCCTGTGGTTTGTTTGCTCCAGAACAACCTATATTCATTCGGACTCCAAACATGGCCTGGAATGCTTCAAAAATACATGGGGATTTTTCTGCCACAGCTCTACAACAAACATCAGCAAAGGGAAGGGGACTACCTCACTTCCAGCTCACAAAGCTGTTTTTAGAGAAAAGCTGAGGAAATCTGAGCAGTAGGACACAAGTGACACCATTATTAAGAAGCATTTTGAGATCAGTCCCATTGCTGCAAATGCTGCTCACAAAGCAAGCCATGTGGATCATCCACTTTGGGTCAAAAGCTGCATATGTTCTCCCATGGACCACTAGTTTCCCTAAAAAGTCTTATTTCTAAGAACCACATTGTTTGCTCACACTGGTGCATGATCATAAGTCAACACTTCCTCAAACACGGATGATCCCTTTGGGTAGAGAGAAAGAGGAGACGAAAATCCCACAGAGTGATGAAGGCTGGGAAGGATTGCCCTGGGGCTGGAAAGTGTAAGACACAGAAGCGTTATCTCAGACTCCATCAGCACACAGCCTGCTTCCCACATCCTGCCCAGGTATCGCAGCAGACTTTGAGAATTGAGATGAAGGCACAAATATTGCCTGCACCGTTTTAATGTAGTCTTTATGGTCCTTTACAGCATCAACTGTTTCTCACAGTACACCAGAAGCACAATGGTGATGAAACTGAAATACTAACTTTCAAAGCATGGAGACTTCTCACCAAAATATTTGGATACAAGCAAGAATACACAAGACAATGTTCTACAAAACTAAAGCTAAAGCAAACTAGTTTTTACTTACAGAAGAGGGGATCAAAAATGCTGAAGTTATTTGACTCATGAGTTGTTCACCAACCTTACTTAGAGTTTCAAGATGCAGCTACAGAGCTGAGCTGAAAACCAGAGGCTTCAGGAAAGCCCTGAGAAAGCAAGAGATTCTCAATTTCCATGTTGTTTTAGTCTCATGGCTAACTCAAAAACAGGAAGATTACAGCTTGTGTTTCCCATGCCCCAGAGGTGGTGAAGGGTTTGGTTATCAGTCAGCAAAAAAAGCAAGACTTTCTTTTGATGAATTCAGTATGGATCTTCTACATGGGAACTGCTCAACTTCAAAGGCATTCAACAATAAACAATGAAACTTTGCTGGTTCAAGAAACAAGGATTTACATGCTCATTTAACATTTGCACTCAGGCTAGTTGAATTTCTCATAAGAATGTTTCAAGCAATTGAAAGGCAAAAGCAGTGGACCCTTGACATGCCTGCAAGTGAACATGGCTGCCTCTTCTTCAGTACGCTACAGGACAAATGTGCTGCCTAATTGCAATTGATTGCACAAGAGCAAGTCTCCCATTCTCCTGCTTTGCAATAAAGCAATCTTGAACATGAAGCACCTGACAATAAACTTGACACAGCATGAGCCAAAGTCACCTCCCTTGAAAACACAGCCCTAAAAAGAAGGGATTTCATCCCTTTGCTGCTCCTAGCTGGCAGCCTATGCAGGGCAGCTTCCATGCTGGGGATAAATTGCTTGCTTTGATGCATCAACTAGATGCAGAAGCCAAAAGAAATGCAAAGCAATACTGATCATTTAATGGTGATTAACATAAATGCACGCCATCTCCGGAAGGCAAATACTGAGTATTATACAGGTGATACTTGTGGTAAGAAGAAACCATCCAAAAATGCCATGTTTCTGCCAAAGCATTGAGTGCTACTGGATTCAATATCATTATTTCATTTGCAGCACAGCTGTCTTTGCAGAGATGTAGTCTGCATTCAAACCATATGTTTTTCTATCAGCCATAAGAAAATATCAGATACTGACGGAGGACAACACAAGTATTTTTGATGTAGGTAGAGCATAAAGTAAAATAAAAGTTGAATGTCTTAGCTACTTACCCAGAGTAAAAGCTGGCAGCTGCACTTTGGTGACTAAACTCAGGGTTTCCCCCAAATTCTTATTCTTCCATACTCTTATATGGACAAAACATGCACCTCAAACGGTGACACCAGTGTGGGTTTCTCAAGATTGTGACAAGGGACCAGCATGAGGGCAGTTCCAGAACCACCTGCCTGCTCCCAGCAGAAAGCTGCCAAGAGGTCAGACAGATTGGCAACAGCTCAAAGCACTGTGCTTCTGTCAGATGCTTCAACATCCCAGCTGCACAGGAGACTCCCAGCTTCTTTTTCAGCCTTATTTTCCCACTTTTGAGTAAAAAAAATTGATCAAGCATCCCAAAATCCCACACACACCCCATGTGCAATGACAAGCAGAGCTCCCAGGCTGCTCTGTTTTGATGAGAAGACATGCTTCTTCATCATGTTGGGTCTGTCCAATAAAACATTAAATAGCATCCCTGTCTCAACTGCATCCATGCTCCAACAAATTGAACAAGGCAAACTGCACTCACGTGACTCTCTCAGTTAGTAAAGGTTATTTTTAATCCTAATAATTAAATGGCCATTTTCTCTTTCCGGGCGCAGAGAAAAACAGATTAAGATGACTTGAAGAATTTGTCAGCCTGTATGTAATCATATAATGGGCAAACTTGTGCTACTCTCCCCATCTCTATCGCTGCTTCTTTATTTCTCCTCCTGGGCAATAAAAGAGTCATTTGGAAAGACCGATGCTCTCCTTCACTTGTAGTTGTGTATCTTAGCAGTGCTTTTGAGACATGGATGGGACTTAGCAGTTTTATCACTTCTCCAGTGATTGGTCTCAGTTTAGACCCTAGGCCCAAAGAAGCCCCCCCAAAAATGGGCAAATCTCCTTGTAGGACTCCAACTTTTCCCTGCAGTTACAAGCAAGGATTAAAAGCAGAAATACAGCACACCGCAGAAATTGGGAAGATAACAAAACAAGTCTCAACATGAGCTCAGCAACAGGCACATAGGTATCATAATACAGATTTGGGCACTAGATGCTAATAAAAAAGAGGGATGTAGAGGGAATTCCCATGTGATGCAGTGTGAATGGCTCCTCACTGCTTTGTTGTATCCATGCTGGACCACAGCTTTATTTATTGGATGCCTTTCAAGCTCTGCTCTGAAGGCAGAGCAGTAATTACTGCTAGTTAATCTTCTTTAGGAATCATCACTGTAGATCTGGAGATTTTCCTGAACACCAGTGAATATATTCCAAATGCCAAGCCTGCAATGAGGCAGGCGTTATTGTGTTATATAGCAAAGTTTCCCACTCCAAAGTGTCCAACAGGCAAGAATCAATTTAGAATTTAATTTACTATAACAAAACTTACAAAAAAAATTATACAGGTGAAGGAAGAGGGAAGAATGAAAGACAAGGGGTTAAAATCATGACCAAATGGAAGACAAGGGGATAGTGCCCCACCAAATGGAAGAGAAGGGGCTAAAGCCACCATCCGTCACTCTTCAGTTGCCCAGCAGTATCCCAGCTCCTGCAAGCACTGGTATGTTTCTCCTTTTAGTCAAATCTGGGCAAGTTTTGCAGAAGAACTGCAATAAGGTGGATAGAAAAGACAACAAAAACCACATTTTGCCAAATTTGAAGATGTCTGCAAGTTGTTGTGAGAATGTTTTGAATATGGAGAAAAATGACTTTTGTCTTAAGATGCTTTCTTGGAAAAGATTAAACCATTTCGGGGTGATTTTTTCCAGAATTATTTCATTTTAAGCTGGCATCTGCAGCAGTGGTTTGAAGCTCAACCTCTGAGTTTTGCAAGTGCTGTTTCTTAAATGATACACAACTTGTTTTTAGTGCTTGCTGTTAAGAAATGGGCTGGGAACAGGGAATTAATATGTGACATCTCAGAAGACCAGAGATGCAAACAGCAGCAATCTCCCCTTGGTTTTAAATCCAGACCTACTCCAGAGGAAGGATGAGAGGCAGTAAGAGCAGATCTTTGTCCCAGTTTCTATCCTGAATGTGGAAACAGTTTTGAAAAATGAGGAATGGAGATACAGGTGATCACCAAAAGCTGTGAGCAACATCCTGGGGCAGAGAGGAGCCAGGGGAAGCTGCAAGAAGGATAAAGAAGCTTCCCCAGGTTGCAAACCCAAGATGAGAGGAAGGCACAACAGCAAAGTCAACCACCAGAAGGACGAAGCAGTCCCAGCAAAGCAGAGCTACTCATGGGACACTTGTAACTTGAATTGCAGGGGTGACATGAAGGTCCACAGCAGAACCTGGAGAACCCAGCCCACCTGGAGATGCACGTCCTCAAATGCCACTCAGAATAGTTACAAATGTATATGGGTGAGACATGCATCCTCTCTTACCAGGCTCAAATCCCAAATCCTCACTGTTAGGATACAGTCGTGCAGGGTGTGGATTGGTCACCTCAAGAATACCTTCTGCGCTCAGTATTTTTTGTCTCTGAATTACTTCTGACAGTTTTAGACTGAAGATGGTTATGTACAGTTTCACAACTTGCATAGGCAAGCACTATATAATGAATTGGAGGCCGTGAGAGCATCTATAGGATGCTGAAAAACACTGATAGAGAAGCCTCTCTCAAAGAGAGGGATAACGAGGACTGAGGAGACAGAGAAAATGAAACCATGAAGGCAAAGTCAAATCAAATGTTAGTTTCTGTACGACATCCTGCACAGCCCCGAGCCCTGGTTTGGAAGCCGTGGGCTCTGTACTCCTACGCAGAGCTGCCCTGCTGCTTTTGGAAGCTGCATGTGAAATAAAGTCAACCAGAGAGAACAGATGAGCAGCATGTTTATCGCTAGGTAAAATACTGAACACTTTTCAGGGAACACTGGGTTTGTTTGCTTTTCTAATTTGACTCAGCCTTATCTCGATAAAAAATATGTTTCAATCTCAAGAACAAACAATCCCAACCTCAACAACAAACAAACCAACAACCTCAAACACAGACTGCATTCCCCAAAGCAGGCATCTCTGCGCGAAGCGCTGCTCTCATGCCAATCTCACACTTCAGCTCCTGACCTGGCACTGCGACCACGCTGCCCACAAGCACAGGTCGCCTCATTTTGGTACTCCATGCCTGCTGTGAGCACGACCCATAGAGCATCCATACACTGGTGAGTAGTGCAAGCAGAGCTTTGCTGGAACTAGGCGCAGCACTGTGAAAACAAACCAATTCCATGAGTCATTTCTTGCCCTGGTTGCAGGAAACACGTGCAGCGTGCAGCACACCAACCAGCTCCTCCTTAGACCCCAGCACTTTGCATCAGTGTACTCAGAGATCCCTTCGGATACAAGGATGCTTCAGGATTTCTACACAAAATAGAACACTGCAAAGTTTCCTGGTGAGTGCCCTAAATGTTTTGTTCACCTGGCTCAAGCAGTTGTGAAATTATAATATCTGAGTTTATTTCCTAGCTACTGCACTCTTCAGAGCTCTGGCTTTCATTTCCTGGCTTTTCAAAATATTTTGGAAGTATTTCAAAATGTCGTTAAAAAAAAAAACAAACAAAAAAAACCAATTCCAGCTATAAACCTGTAAAATGCTGGAACTGACCGGTCAACTTTAATTTCTTCTTTTAATTAAAATGAAAAGTCCATTTAGTATGTGCTGTGATTAAGTGATAGTGGGACATGCACTCACTGCAATCTCTTATTAAACAAAACAGCAAAACCAAAGGCCGAGAGCCTCTGAATGGCAAAAGCATCCTCTCCCTTTCCTGCCCCATTCTGCACATGATGAACACATACTTCAAAACACAATAAGAGAACAGATGCACCAAAAAATACTAAAAGTTGGAAATTCACACACACAAAAAAGAAAGAAAACGCAAAAACTGACAAACATTTATGCACTGATTATTTTTTACCCATTATTATTGGGGGACAAACTTTTTACATGGTCTGACAGCGACAGGACAAAGGGGAATGGCTTTAAACCAAAAGAGGGGACATTTAAGTTAGATGTTAGGAGGAAATTTTTCACTCAGAGGGTGCTGGCACTGACTGCCCAGTAAGCTGTGAGTGTCCTGTCCCTGGAAGTGCCCATGCCCAGGCTGGATGCAGCCCTGTGCAGCCTGATCTGCTGGCTATCAACCCTGCCCATCCCATGGCAAGAGGCTTGGAGCTAGATGAACTTTAAGGTCTCCTTCAACCTAAGCCATTCTATGGTTATATATGTTGTCTACCCACATATAAGTACACAGTGAATATGGCTTGGAACAAATAATGCTGTTGACTGCCAAACACATACAGCTCTAAATGGAAATTAGACTTTGCAAAATACAAATTACTCAAGGAAAATCCTGGATAATAAGGTTTTCCAGCCCCAGATCCTGGCCACAATCCCAGAAGAGACATCATGGAGCTAAACCAAAGGCACCAGGCTCCACAGGAGTGGGACACCAGATGGGTAGGCATGTCCTTTGCTCAGCTCTGCCCTCAGAGATAGAGAAGCAAGCACTGTCCCTGATGTGGAAGTGCTCTGGTCTGGCAGAGAGTTTTCCAAAGCTGCACTCTTAGGAAATGTGGCCCCATAACACACAGTGTTCAGAAGCCAAGATTACCTACGTATGATGGCAGCTCTCAAGCTCCCAAAGCAGCACTCCTCCCTGATCCCTGCTGTCCTATTTTTCTTGTTCTTGCGGTACCTAAATACCTGGGACAAGGTTGAACCATGCAGATTTAGTAGGCTTGGGAGCTGGGTAAAGCTCACGCTTCATCCTATGCCAAGATCAGTGACTTCTCTAAGGCAAAAAGCCAACCTTTTTTTTTTTTTTTTTTTTTTTTTTTTTTGGAATACAGTTAATTTCCCGTAGAACCAAAACACTTTGCCACCACGAGAAGCACTGCTGGATTCCCAAGCACCTCCAGAACAATCTGAAGCACCTCAACCAGACCTTAAAAGCATTGTATGTGAAGGAAGGGCTGTTTGCAACATTTTCTGCATGGGAGAGCAGGGAAAATAGCATCACTGGCTCAGCATAACTCCTATGAAAAATGTCAAGCGTGACAAAAACCATCCAAAACAATCAAGATGAGAACAAAGAGTACAAAAAAGTGTCAAGAGCAACCAAACTGCTGACTCCTCAGGGACTCTCTCACATGAGGATGGTCTAGATTTCGAAATAAACTAGTGCAGACCGTGTACCTAACAGCCTTCATTTGTCACTCTTGTATTGCTCAGCACTGCCCCAAATTCCCTCTCCCTGCATACTGCACACAGCATAATTCCCTGAAACTATCCAATGCTCTTCAGCTGACGCAAGCACTTGCCCTCTCCTTGATCCTGATGCTGGAATGGAATCAAGGGGCTGTTCTGGAGCACAATATGGAGTCCGAAATTCAGAAGAAATCTGTGGTATGTGAGCTCTAGTAAGCCACTGGGTTTTAAGAATAAAAAGTAGGAAGTGAGAGAAACTGAGTACATTACTCAGCCTCCTTTTTCCTCTCCTCATGCAGAGCTGTGTATCTGTGTTACTTGCTTCCTATGGAAGCAATGAAAGGCATTTTGTGAATGCTCCAAAAATGTACAATGCATTTGTAGGCTCAGGAAAGAGTAGGATGCAAGGCCAAAAAGGCACTTTCCATACACAGAAACTGGACCATAGGCACCAGTTCACTTTTGTTAAATGTAGCCTCCACAGCCACATGTAACCTCATTTTTTTCAAAATTAAGACTGAAGTTAACTAGATTAGATTTTTCTTAAAAGCACTTTAAGCAACCAGAAATCCTCTGTTCAGTTTGATTTTTACCAGCCCTGTTCTTCACCCTCCTTTTGCTCTAGAAAGATCCAACACTCCAAAGCCACACCAGCATGAAGAGCGTGCAACAACTGAGCACCAGTGGTGCAAAATGTACCTTCAATGAACCACGCCAAGGAATGGGAAGAAATAAGCATATATATGCTGCACTTTGGAAGAGAAAGCTTAGGTTCAAGGTCCTCCTGGATGCCTACCTATGCAACCTGGTCTGGGGAGCTGCTCTGGCATGGGATTTGGACTCAATGATCTCTAGAGGTCTCTTCTAACCCCTACAATTCTGTGATTCTGTGATATGGGGGAGAAGCACTTCAGGGAGTGGGTATCTTCAAAGGTGTAGATGGGGCTAACAATCATGGTTCCTCTCCTCCACACACAGACAGCCAAAAGGGCTGTGAAAACACCCAGAGATGTTTTGTACAATGCTTGAAATGCTGAGGTGTGAATGTTGATTCTCATGAGGCTTGCTGGGTGATCACTGCAATACAAAAAGATTGCTTTGTGCTACAAGCTCTTGTTTAAAATCAAAGTTGACAAATGGGAAAATTACCAGATGAAAAACACCTTGTGGTATAGACAGACATGATTTCTGAGTCAAATGTATTTGAGAAGTCTCTTCTGGAAACAGAAGTAAATTGAGTTTTAATTAGTTCTGCATACATACAGTATTCGCTGAACTTCAGGTGGTAAGCTTGGGTTCACAACTGCGACCTGCACTACTCCAGGTTAATCTAAAGGCTGCTCTTTAAGAACCTGAAATGCGGACTTTTATTAGATGTTACTTTGTGTTTGCAAATCAGCATGTTGCCTCGGTTCGATCAAATGTGATTTATTACTGCCTGTAGACATCAGAGAGAGACCAGAACCACTGCACTGGCATTAGCTCACCAGGTAATATAGACTGGCAAATCCCATTTTGCTTCTGCCTTCCGTCACCAGCCTCTTGACAGTGGGAGGAAAAAAAAAAAAAATCTAATGCTGCTGTCTTTGGGCATGCAATCTCAGAAAACACAGCAGACATGTCTGATGAGCTGCCTACAGACAATTTTTCAGCTCTTGGTCAGCAGCTTTACCTTACGTGGGGCAATGAAATAAGCTTTCCTTAGAAGCCAGTTCAGGCATTCCCATCCAAATGGCAAAATCCATATTTGATAAGCATAAGGGAAAAACATTAAAATCAAATGGATCACAGGCTGATGCACATGCCAACAGAATCAGAGCAGCAGTTTTGGTTTGGCAGGCCTGGCATGTTTGGAATCATTTCCGCATGGCAAACACTTGCCTTCATGCCCATGTCCCATAGGAGCACCCTGTGGATGCTGATGGATATTGAAACAAGCCCAAAGCTTGCTGCTGAACTTGGGCAATCTACTTCTCTTTCACTATGGGGGGATATCAGCCTTTTTTTCTGTTCATACTTACTTCCTCCTGCCCAAAAGCTTCCTGGCTCCCAGGTACCTGCATTCTGTGCTGCCCCACCATCACACCATCATACTCTGTTTCACCAAAAGGCAAAACAAACACAAGTACTGGGAGCTCAGATGAAGACATACAACAGAGTAAATCAGAGAAATTCACCCCAGGTTGAAATAAATGGCCAAAGAACGAAAGTGCAGAAGCATTACTTAAGGAACAAGATGCACTAAGATAGTGGTTATGTTTGTGGAAGGTTATGGACAAGGGAATCAGAAAAGAAGAAACAGAACCACTCACAAATCTCATTTTCTTTGTTTTTTGGCTCTGCATGTGCACAAGGAGATGAGAGGAGGAGAAAACTCCAGAAGTGGCCCCACCACTGGGCTTCCACACAGACCATGCTCCACGGGATGTTATTTACTCTTATTCACAGGAACATCATTGTATGTTCAAGGACTAACACCCACTTATTTCCCAAGGGGATCTATCAATTTCCCTTTCTTTGAGCACTTTGAATTCAAAGCTTTTTTTTCTCTACAGCTTCTCCAAGTGGTTGCCTTCCTCCTAGAACACATAATTGCTCTGACACTTCTCCAGGTTTTTAATAACAAGTATATCATGTTACACTGAACACTAGTAGATGGAAAGCTACCTTTATCAAATCACAAATGCAGAGGATGGTTGCAGGTTTCTGTAGTGTGTTGTTTGTCATCGATACAGTATAAACCAGCTCACAGAGGAGCACAGTGAGGATACTCCAAACTCACCTGCTTGTGCTCCCTAAAATCACAATTATATTTATTGCGCTCTGGATGGGTAAGATCACTCCTCTCAATGATCCTGTGATTGAGTAGATCCTCCTTTATCCTAATTTCCCCTTCTGAATGACAAAACAGTTCCACAGTCCTTAAATCAATGATCTACCTTCGAGCATAAACCTTTGCAAATTAGATTGTACTAAAGAACATTAAAAAAAAAACACAACAGTATATAGAGCTGCCTCAGAGAAACTATAGCTGAGATCACCTTCAAGTGAATAGTAGCTACATGTCCTACTCACCTTCGGCAATATGAATCAGTAAAGGATTTGTATCCAAAGCAGGTGTCACTGCCTCCCAAAGCCAGGGGAGCTTCTATGTTCCAGGAGAAGTATGGTGTGTATTGCTTGAAAGTATTACTTGGTTTAGCATCCTCCAAGCATGAAAAGCACAGTGAAAGTGACCATTTGTGATGACCATGAGACTATACCCCAGCAGAGCACGCTGAGATTTCCTTCCATGGTTGAAGAGTCTCCAAGTTTTGTATAGGAGAGGGAAAAAAACACCAAAGTCAAAAACTTGGGATGCTTTCAGGGCAGAGCAACTGCAAAGGATAATGGCACTCAAATAAGATGCCAGTTTTATGAAGCAAATGTAAAATCAGTGTATTTCCACCTGTACTGTTACTCAAAATGAGCAGATCTGGAAAACATGTGGCCACTGCAGTGTAGGAGACAGATTTTTGACATTTTCCACAGGAAAACAACAGCGATGGCTCAGCACCAGTACAGGATACAAGCCTAAACAGCCCCTAAATCACACCCATCAGCTGCAAATAAGGACTGGACCACTGCCAACCAAAGTGCAGGGAGGTGGCTCATTGCAGTCTCAGATCAACCAAGAGGTCTGAGAGCAAGTAAGTGATGCCACGCTGAGCCATTAATAAGGAGAGAGCTGGCATACAAAAGCAGAACCACTCTTAGTTACTCCTCAAGAGTTCTCTCCTGCCTTCCCCTCTGCCAACATCAACAGGGACAGGAAATCTGCAGCAAGAGCAGTTCAGAGATTTCGGAGGAAATGACACTTTTAAAGCTATTTCATCTCATCTTCAAGGCTCCCAGGCTGTGTGTGACCCAGCCGTGCTGGGAGCAAGCTGAAGGCTCATCCCTGGAGGGTGCTGGCTGCCTTGCTACTTCTCGGCACGGAATCCACCATAGCAATTAGGGCTGCTGAAAAGGTTGCATGGAGAAGGCTCTTGCAAAGTGCAGATGTCCTCAGGCTATGAATAAGTGGCTGAAAGGCTGGTGCCACCACAAGTACTTTGGGTTCTTTGATCATGGGGTGGTTTACTCGGTGCCTGGCCTAATGGCTGTGGACGGATCTTGCCTGTCTCTGAGAGGAAAGTGGATCCTAGACCAGGAGCTGGCAGGGTTCATTGAGAGAGCATTAAGCTAGGTATGAAAGGGGGAAGGGGAGAAAATGTCCCTCGCTATGGTGGAGTAAGTAATTCAGAGCTGTCAGCTAGATTTGGTGGGGGAAGAGCGTGGAGGCCAACGGGACAGAGAAGGGCTTGGGGATGTTGTTGTCATAGGAGATAGCAGGGAAACATCTCTGGATTGTCCTGTAGGATCTCGCGAGGACTCCCCAGGAGTTCCCATTGCGAATTCTCTCCCTGAAATCTTCTCGAGCCCCTTTAGGGATGCCTGCACCTGTTGCTTCCCTAAAGTGCCTGTATACTAATGCATGCAGCACAGGAAATGAATAGGAAGAGTTAGAGGTCTGCATGTGGTCACAAGGCCACAATCTCATAGCGATCACAGAGATGTGATGGGACAGCTCTCATGACTGGAATGCTGCCATGGATGCCTATGTGCTTTTTAGGAAAGACAGGATGGTGGTGGGGTGGTGGAGTTGCTCTTTATGTGAAAGAGCAGCTGGGATGTTGTTCACCTGGGGGAGGGTGATGTACCAGTGGAGAACTTCTGCGTGAGAATTAAGGGGCAGGTTAGTGTGGGTGACACTGTAGTGGGGGTGTATTATAGGCCCCCTGATCAGGAGGAGGAAGTTGATGAGGCATTCTACAAGAAGCAGGAAGTAGCCTCATGATCTCAGGTGCTGGTTCTTATGGGGGACTTCAATTATCCAACTATTTGTTGGGAAAGCAACATGGCCAGGCACTGTGCTCCAGACGGTTCCTGTAGTATGTTGAAGATAACTTACTGATGCAGGTGGTAAAGGAGCCGATGAGGAGTGGGGGGTTGCTGGACCTTGCTCTTACTAATAAGGATGCGTTTGTTAGGGAAGTGAAGATTAGGGGCAGATTGGGATGTAGTGATCACAAGATGGTAGAGTTCAAGATGTTGAAGCAAACTAAAAAGTAGGATTGCTAATCTGGACTTCGGGAGAGCTGACTTTGATCTCTTCCGGGACCTTCCTGGAGCTATCCCCTGGGCTACGGTGTTAGAAGGCAAGGGGGCCTGTGAGAGCTGGTCAGCATTTAAACAGCACTTCTTTCAAGCTCAGGAACAGTGCGTCCCTGTGAGTAAGAAATGGAGCAAGGGTGGCAGGAGACCTGTGTGGATGAGCAAGGAGCTCATGCATAAACTCAAAGGGAAGAGAAAGGTCCATGAAATGTGGAACTGACCATTTAGGAAAAATATAGGAATGTTGACCTAGCCTACAAGGATGTGACGAGGAAGGCCAAAGCCAACCTGAAATTGGACCTGGTAAAGGAGATAAAGGATAATAAGAAAGGTTTTTTTAAGGATGTCAACAGTAAAAGGAAGACTAGGGAAAATGTGGGTCCCCTACTAACTGAGGCAGGTGTTCTGGTAATGGGGGATGCAGGGAAGGTAAAGATGTTGAACATCATCTTTGCTTCTGTCTTCACTGTGGGAACTCCCTCTCAGGACTCCTGGACTCTCCTGTAAATGAGAGGGTCTGGGGAATGGAAAGGTCCCCTTTGGTGAGGGAGGAGATGGTCCAAGAGTGTCTGTGAATCATCCATGTACATAAATCCATGGGCCCCGATGGGATGCATCCATGCATGCTGAGGGAGTCAGAAGAAATGATCTCTCTATCATCTTTGAGAGGTCCTGGAGAAAGGGAGAGGTGCCTGTAGGCTAGAGGATAGCCAATGTCACTCCGGTCTTCAAAAAGGGCAAGAAGAAAGATCCGGGGAACTACAGGTCAGTCAGCCTCACTTCTGTCCCTGGAAAGGTGTTGGAACAGTTTGTTCTGGATGCCATCTCCAGGCACTTGGAAGAAAAAACAATTATCAGTAGTCAGCATGGGTTCACCAGGTCATGCTCGACCAACCTGGTGGCTTTCTGTGATGTCATTACTGGTTGGGTGGATGAGGGGAGAGCAGTGGATGTAGTCTACCTTGACTTCAGCAAGGCATTTGACACTGTCTCCCACAGCATCCATACACCAAAGCTGAGGAAGTGTGGAATAGATGAGTGGATGGTGAGGTGGGTTGAGAAGTGGCTGACTGGCAGAGCTCAGAGGGTTGTGATCAGTGGTGCAGAGTCCAGTTGGAGGCCTGCACTTAGCGGTGTTCCTCAGGTCAGTGCTAGGTCCGGACCTGTTCAACATCTTCATCAATGACCATGATGAGGGAATAGAGTCCACCCTCAGCAAGTTTGCTGATGATACAAAGCTGGAAGGAATGACTGACACAACAGAAGGCTGTGCTGCCACTCAATGAGACCTGGACAGGCTAGAGAGCTGGGATGATCTGATCCACTCCATAAATATCTAAGCAGCAGGAGGCAAAGGGATGAGGCTGGACTCTTCTCTGCAGTGTGTGGTGATAGGACGAGAGGAAATGGTCACAAACCAAAGCATAGGAAGTTCCACACAAATGTGTGCAGGAATTTCTTCACAGTGCAGTGATGGAGCACTGGAACAGGCTGCCCAGAAAGGTGGTGGAGTCTCCTTCCCTGAAGACATTCAAGGACCACCTGTGCAACCTGGGCTAGGGAGCTGCTTCGGCAGGACTCAATCTCTGGAGGTCCCTTCCAACCCCTACAATTCTGTGATTCTTCTCCCCCAGTGGAAGAGCAGGAAACATTAATTATGTTGCTTAGTGGCCACTTTTGGCCACCATGCCTTCCTCCACCAGCACTGTGGTTGCCTTCGGGTGGCATTTACCTACCTATCTGCATTGAATTACCTGAGGGCAATTCAGGGTGAGGGAGGTGCCCTAGAACCAGAGAAGAGCAGGCTTTTGCATTGTTTTCACAAACTTCAGCAAACACAGAGAAGTAAGGATTTCCCAAACAGAAGCAGAGTTATGAGAGTAGGGCTCACCGTTACCAGCATCATCTAACTCCCAAATGATCACTGATAGCTGAATGCTTCCTGGCTTCACTGGATGATCCTGAAGCAAGCTCACACCAGAGCCAACATTACTTTGGATACCATGAAAAGGCAGGATTCATACAGAAGAATAAAAACACCAGTAAAAATTCCAATACAGAAATGTGTACGGATGGCCCACTGAGTGCATGTCTCAGAATAAGATATGCAGACCTCAAGCAAACCCAGAAACATCAGTCCAAGCACTCTGGAATGTTAACAGCCGCCTAACAGCTTAGATGTACACATAGACTTCTCTTAAAAGAGAAGCTTTCTAGTGTTTGCTGCTTTGTTGGGAGGCAGAGATGTGCTTGCTGTGTTTTATGAACTGGTTTTATTTGCTGGTAAGGGAAATAAGGAAAGGGTAAGAGGAGAAGGCAGGAGAATATGACTTCAGAGTAGTTCATTGGCAAGCCTGCAGGAGCTGCTAGAGAGCACATTAATTTATTCCTGCTATCATACACTGTCAGCTGAACCAAGGCAGGATGCAATCTGGTGGCTCACGTGTGCAACCCTGCAGCTGTGAAAACAAAATGTGGACCTCTGAATTACTACTGCCATCAACTAATCCATCAGCTCCTGGCCCACCTGCATAGCCAAGGTACAGTGGAGCCATGCTCAGAGCAGAGTCCTCCTGAGTAACATGAAGTAAGACTGCTTGCACACTCGGTAAGCACACAGGGGATGTGGATCCTTGCAGCTCAGAGGGGTGAAATGGTATGAATATGAACTGGCACTGAAATGGACTGCCCAGGGAGGTAGTGGAGTCACCAACACTGGAGGCGTTCAAGGAATGTTTAGATGTTGTGCTGAAGCACACGGTTTAGAGGGATCTACTGATGATAGGTTGGACTGGATGATCTTGTGGGTCTTTTCCAAGCTTGGTGATTCTATGATTCTATGAATATCCCTTTCCATCTTCCTCATTTGTTGACTTTCTGGTCATAAAGAGATGCATCTTCCCATCTTCTCACTCAGCAGAAGCAAAATTTGGGAGGCAGAAGGGGTGGCAGCAATTTCACCATGAGGTGTCAGATGCTTTTCCTTCCCTGGGGAGATCTAAGGTTCTGTATCTAATTGGTTTTGTTCTCCATTTGTCATTTTAAGTGTTTGATCCACCTAGAGCATTGGAGAGGTGAAACTGGAAAACAGCAGGGATGGGCTGCAGAGAACAGAATGTGGACAATGGGATCCAAGCAAAACCCAATACAAATTCTAATCCTAATCTGCACTGGTGTTCAAATAGGTAACTTTGAACAACTACAACTGCTTCACACTGCAGTTACCTGTTCTTGCTTGGAAACCATTTGCTTATTCCACACAAGGCCTTCCTTTCTTGGTTAAAAGCATGCTCGCCTTAATCCTTGAAGCATTTTATTGTTCTTACTTAACTTTTCCTTACTTGGACAACTGCATTTATCAGCAATTTGGAAAACAAGAATGTAATAGAGGCGTTGTTACGTGGTTAGTTTCATGCACCTGTATCTCACAGGGGGGGAAGAGGAGAAGCCTGCCTTTGTTGCGTGGCTCAAAGGACTTGAGCAGGAAGGCTTGTGGTTCCCACCATTTATTCTGAGCAATGACGTCTATTAATAGCAATGCATTTGTATCAAATTCAATTTAAGGGAAGAGTGGCCAAAAGCTACAAGAGAAAAAGGCAATGCAACGCAAGCTGCCCCAAAGGTTTAACGATGAAATTAAGTTTGCATTAATATTTTAAAACTGTTGTGCGTCCAACAGTGGAAGATTGCAATAGAAACCCTCCTCCTGTTTGCTCTTTTTTAGAACAATCTGGCAGTGAAAGGAAGTCATGCAAGATCTACTGCTCTTATTTCACACCCTCTTATCTCCCCCCCACATGCTTACAGCAGACATGCTGCATTGCAATTCAAAGCTAATTAAACATTCCTTACAAAACAATAGCTACGAACTCATGAACAGCATCAGGAACGTGTACCCCACTGACTGTAAAAAATTGGAAATATTTTCAGATCAGTAAGCACAGCTTGCGGTGTACTTTGTTCTACCTCTCTGGAAGCTTAGCTCTTGATCACAGAACTGCTCAGCGAGTGTCTTTTGGTATAAACACATTTACATGTCACCCATTTAGTAGCATATTAGTCATTTTTCTACCTTGTACTGGTGCTGAACACATAAATCCATGGACAAGCATGAGTTACAAAATCAAGACTGCTGAATTCCTGATTTATGATTCAGCAAGTGAAGGTCAATGATTTCTTTACATTTAGTAGCCAGTTACGAGCAATTTATTCCAAATGATTTCTGAGGAGCAGCACAAAGGCCCTGACATGTTAGCAAATGACCACAGAAACCATATCTGCATCCTATTTACAGCTTCCCTCTGTCTGTCCTCTCCAGAAGTAGCTGTTCAGTGAATCTGAATTTCTTTTAATCTGCATGCTCAATTTTAATGTACAATTGATTTCTTTTAGCTAAACCAATTGTTATTAACCCAGCTGTCTCACCAGAAAACATGTGCTTTCTCTCCTGAGATTCAGAACAGGTCCTTAGGCTCTGTTCCCAGCAGCTGGGGGTTCTTCTGCTTCCTAATGCTAGTCCATCTGAGAAATGTAGCCAAGGACTGTGCATACAACCCCTGCATATGCACTAGCTTGGTTTGGGTACATGGGTAAGAACAACCTGTGAAAGGCAAACCAATGCTGTGGGGAGAAGCTGGGGGACCACAGGGAAGCAAGTCCCAGATGTGTCAGCCCCGTGCTTAATGAGGTGGAGAGCTGGCAGGCACCCTCCTGGCACCCCAACCCATACCCCACTCAAAACCTAGTCATGTGGGGAAAACTGGGGCACCAAGATGTGGACTCTGCACCAGCCAGGAGCACAACTGTGCTGAAAGCAAGGAAACCCATGAATAAGATCTGCTCATGCTTCTGCCTTGGGCTTTACAACCTTAGTAACAGTCTGTTAACAGTTTGCTATGATCATTTAACTCAGCACCACAAATAAATAGTTATAGGCAACTGACACAGTAAAACTCACCCCTACGCAGACGCAAGCTCAGGAGATTCAAATGCAAGCAGACAACCATGGTTTAATGGGAACAACAGATATACTGCTTTTCCACCTCACAGACATTTCAGGTTTTCACTGGTTGGCTCCACACAGCTGTATATTCTCCTACAACTCAATACCGTGAGCAATCCCTTTGGCTCGCCCCAAAGGCCCATTATATGTTCAACCATTACCAGAAGCACACCAAGAACATAAAACAGCAAGAACCAAGGCCAATTTCAATCTTCTGGAGCAACTCATCATCCCACTCTAAGCATAGCTCCCTGTTTCCTCAGTTGTATTAGAAAGCTTTGGAGATAGAGGAGAATGAAGGAGAGAAGGGAAAAGCGCATGGCTCCGTAGATGCCTGCTTTTGCAGGTGACAAAAGCGCATCCAGGGCAGGAGGTTGATGCAGCACTTTATAAAGCCAGCTCCAAGGTAGCTCCTTATTTTAAGGTGAGTGATCTTAGAGATGATACTCAAAAAAATAGCATAGAAGATGGTATATTTGAATAGGTCTATATAGATGGTGCACAAATAATACAAAAAGGAAAATGGCTCACCTTTAAGATGACAAAGGCTCACAGTAGACTCCACGTAGGAGGAATCTCCAAGAAGAGATCCTTTCCTGGTGGTGGTCAGCCCTTAAATGGGGCTTGGGGAGAGGTGGAGCCAGGCTCCACCCCTTCCAATCACACAGGTATTATCACCTCCACCTGTGCCCCCATGGCTGACTCGATGCTCACCTCAGGTGACCAATCAGTGGTTCAGGCCGTGATTCAGCAGTTCCCATACACTTATTAACACAGATGTATCATGGTCATTAGTGCACACTTCCTAATTTGACAAATGGCAATGCTAACACATGGGTTTGTTTGGGGTTTTCTGTGGGGGTTGAAAGCTCTTCTTACGGAAAGGACCCCTAAAGGCTACCTACATGCAGGTTACATGGTAAAAAAAAAAAATCAAACACCTCAGCCACCATCAACAGGCAACCGTCAAATCTTAAAGGCAGAAAGAAGTTAAATGGAAAAGAAATCCTATGGAAATAGGAGGAGCAACACAAGGCAGACAGAGCTGCTTTGCACAGCACAGATCTCAGCGCACTGGGAGATGTGCCCACTTCATTCAAGGATGACTACTAAGATCTTGCAGCCTTCATTTACAGAGAGCAGCAGGCATTTGCATTGTGACCAATCAGTAATTCAATGTAATTGCTCTTGACAGCAAAAAAAGGAAAAGGAATAGGAAAAGGAAGAGGAGAAGGAGAAAGAAATGATCAGACAAAACACACTATTGCACAACATCTAACTGCAAGAGTAAACAACTGTAATTAGGAGCACACTGATAACAAAGAGAATACTAATAACAAAAAAATCATAAAACCACAACAACTGTCAGCACAGATTCTTAACAGACAACCCAGTCCATATGGCAGCACCCTGCATGAAAGCAGGGTGCCTTCCATTATTATCTATGAAACAAGAATTTCAAACTCAAAGATTTTAGTTGTTTGCTTGTTATTTCAATTGGAAATAACCAAATTCCTCTGGATATTCCAAGAGAGTCAGTAGTGACTCAAGGAAGCCATCACTTTGCAGTCACCTGGATGGATTTCTGGGTGATGCAGCTCTCCCAGGGTTAGCTGAACTCACCTCTCTGAGCCTGCAGCCTACCTCAGTCCATCCCTGGATGCTCTGGGTGAGCCCCACAATGACTTCAGTGCAGCAAGCTGAGCTGAGAGGAATGAATGAAGGAGAGGGGTATGTACAAGCGAGGAGGTGTACAGTGCATATAGGTGTTGGGCATGACACAGCGATGGGTGCCCCATCCCTCAGTGAGATGAACAGAAAACATTTCTGGAAGCTGGGAGAGATTCCCCTCCAGGGATGCTTGTGCTGTTGCTAGAGTAAACCTGCGTGCTTTGTGAAAAGAGCGCTTACATTGGCAGAGAGCAATAAACTTTAGAGCTATTTTTCCCCAGCACACACTGCTTCTGCTTGCTAATCAAGTGTATTTTAGTCAACATGAAAGCTACAGGATATCTCTCATCGCTGTTGCCTTCTCATTTGGAGAATTTTCCAAAGACCAATCTGGAGAAATTGTTAGGTAAATATTTTGTAATCGGAGCATATGTTATAATAGATACAAATCAAAGTACACATTAAAGAAGAACTGACATAAATAGCTGCTTAGCCATTTTGCTGCCCAGAGTGGTATTTCATCCACTGCAGCAGCACATTTCCTGCACTCCCTGCAGCAGTGAAGGGATTTTGGTGTCATCTCAGAGTGCAGAGAGGTGCAGCAGGTACCCTGCAGGGCACTGCGGCTGGTTTCTTCATGAAGCATGGCTATTTTGACCAAGTTTCTAATAAAACAAGAGTAGAGAACAAAGTTCCAACAATCAAGCTTCAGTATTCCTATTGACGACAGTGTAAAGTGATATTTGACACATCCCAATTCCCCACTTGTTCACCCCAGATGACAGGAGCGTCCTTTGTAATTCACACAGAATAACTTCAGTGCTTAAAACTATGTATTAAATGCTCTGAAAATCTTTACGCAAGTGTCTGACTGAGAGCAGCATGAAACTGAACACAACAGCAAACTTGAGTCCTGGCCAAATCCCAGAGGCAGCTCAGGCAGAGGAACTTTTGATGTTCAAACACCTCACACCTGCTAAGCTGGAGACAGACCAAGTATGATCTTGCCCTAATTCTGCTTAGCAAAATTCCTTCACTAGGTTTTCCATCTCCAAATTCTTCTGTTCTCTCCACTGTAACACCAAGATCTATCTCATGGCTGCTCTGCTTTCACAGGGAAGTTCTCACTAGTCTTAAAAAAATAAATAAATAAGTGATCAAACAAAGTAACAGCAGCTCCGAAAAGGCAGGTGGCACTGGCATTACAGCCACGTGCCAGAGGAAAACAGTATCCTTATCAGGCACACCAAGAACTGGGCTATCAGACCATTCCTAAGCTTCCAGGAAAGCCACGCTCAACTGTTTTCTTTCTCCACTCGCACCCATTCAGTTCACCTTTTTGTTTTTCCCATCAAACAAGAAGAACAGAGCACAGACTGTGCTTGCTGGATGTGAACACCTATTTGTGCAGTGTGCAGCTGAGAGATCAGCAGCCAAAGTCCACAGTGCTGCTTCTCAGACCCAAAACCCAGCTCTGGGCATTAATGAAAGGAAAAATCTTTCATCTTCCTGAAGGAATGTGTGAGTGCTGTAAGTGCCTGGGGCAGCTCAGCCTGATGAGATGATCACTGTGCATGCATTGCCATTTTCCTGTCTCCCCCCATTCCCTTGCATTTCTGCAATAATGAAACCAGTGGGAATTCAGGTAAGGATAATATAGTTCTGACATTTCTTTTTTTGGCTAACTCACAAAGAAGAGACAGCATATGTCAAGAAAACGTACAGTTTTTCTTGTTTATAAAGTTATTTGTCAGTCTTCAGTACATTTGAGCAATTTATTAGTAAGCTCAAGTTATTTGATAAACACTGTTCAGTCAATCTCAGTACATTCCACTGTCAGCCTATGGCAACTGCAGGCACAAGCCTGAGCACCTAAGAAGCTGTTTTCCCCTCCTGCACAGTCCCAAAGTGTTTCCTTTACAGAGAAGTGCTTTAATCTGGGGTCAGCTCCCCCTTTGGTGGTTTCTTAAGACAGCAGCATGTGGACACCACTCCACCTGCTGCAAGAGCTGTGCTTCCATGAACCAGGTGGGCACCAAAATCATGGTGTGAGAAAGGGCAAATTTACCATGTGAAGTCTGGAAAATCTGTTCAATTACTGTGTTTGTCCTCTCCTTTCCATAGATGACACCAAGCTGGCAGAAAATGTCTATTTGCCCAGGGGTAGGATGGCCCTAGACAGAGAGGATCTGGACACGCTGGGTCTCTGGGCTGAGGCCAGTGGGATGAGATTCAACAAGACCAAGTGCTGGGTTTTGCAGTTTGTCCACAACAACCCCAGACAACAAGTCAGAAGGATCATGAGGCCCCACTTTCATGGTCTGTATTCATACTGAAAATCAAGATCAAGCGAGCTTCTGCCCTTCTCCTCCACGGGAGGTTTCTGGCCTCCCTGAGCTCGCCTTAGGACACCCGCATTATGCTTTGACAGGGGTACCGCCCCAGTCAAACTCCCCACTGGCTTAAGGCAGAGCTGCAGGAAGACTGTAAAAGAAATAGACCTGAGGGTGCTGGTTGATGCTCAGCTGAGCACAAGCCAGCAGTGTGTCCAGGTGGGCAAAAAGGCCAACAACATCCTGGCTTGTATAGAGCAGCCAGCAGGAGCAAGGAATGATAATCCCTGTGCTGATATCTTCCAGACGAAAGCAAACAAAATAAAGAAAAAAAATAAAAAGAAAGAAAGAAACAGGAGGATAGGTCCTCGGAGATAAAATGGCTGATGGTACTTCCAAAGATTGATGGGACTTGTAAAGAGAGAAAGCTCAGTCAGTACATGAGGCCGGTGCCATAAATAAAGGGACAGATAAAAGTTTACTCGTAACAGTAAAGCAGTACCAGTAATGAATACAATTTTGTAGCTCTGTGGACCGTGGCTTTGCAGGGAATCACTCAGCAGAAGGTGACCAGGAAAAGCGAGGCTGCTGTTGGCAGGCTGAAGTCACCAATTTCCCCTGTAACGGGAAACACTCTGGCACCTGCAAATCACTACAGCTGAAAGTCACAACTGACAGCCCAGCTCTGGGGCTGCAGTGTGTGGGCCTGCCAACAGCAGCACGATTTAGTGTCAGGAAGCTCATAGTCACCATGCATAGAAGGATGCAAAGGGAAAGGAGCCAGAGCCTGGAGAAGGGAAACCAGAATACCCAGCTGTGCTTGTTGGATGGAGGATGCAGCACACAGAGAAAGTGGCCCAGAATTTAGAGAAAAGTCCCACAGTGAGGTTGGTTATGACCCTAGCAGGAAAAAGTACATTTATTTGTCTTCCTGAGTGTACTAACGAGGCATTTTAGAAGACTACAAAGGAAAAGAATAGGCTGAAGTCCAGACAGTGTGTGTACAGAGGTACAGAACAAAATGCTAATTCATGGACCTGAATGAAGAGAGAAGAGAAAGAAAACATGGCCCTATCTTGGCTGGGCTGCTATCAAAAAGCAGTCAGACAGAACAAGGGTTCAGGAGGAACAGGTTACTGCAGATTGGAATAACATCAGCTAATGAGGACCAGTTTGGGGCAGGTGATCCTCTCCTTCCTTAGACTACAGGACTTCAGGGGGCTTGAGTCAAGAGGCAAAAGCTGACCCAGATGCTGAAAGGGTAGAAAAGGATTTGATTTCTAGGTGCATCTTTAATTAATGTGTTTCTTAAGCTCATCTCTTTGCACTGTGGTTATGCTGTACAATTCTACTTTTTAAATCAGCCATAAGCTTATTTAATAGAAATTAGCAATAAAGTCCACTTGTAGGTGACAGCCAATTCATTCAGAGTGACTCATTCACCCTTTGTTCTTTGACGACAGGCAGAAAATAGGAACTGTGAACTTTGACATGGATTTCACTTGATGGATATATCAATGCACTGATCAAACAAAACTTTGTGTAAAAAAGCTGCTTTAACACAGTGCAACATTAACAATTTCTTGGTTTTTATTTTACTTCTTTTCCTCATCTTCAACAAGTGTTCCCACTGTCAGCAGTAGTAGTGGCTGATACCAATAACATTCAGATAGAAGACATGAGGAGGTAATCTGCTAAAATTACAGCAACCTATGCAGAAGCATTAAGCCATCTGATGACGCTGCCCCAAATAAGGAGCTCATACAACCACTTTGTGCTTCAGGACACATACTATTCCCCTGTCAAAGTGATGTGTTGATAGGTCTGATGGATTTAAGTTCTGCCTCTTTGAAGACGAAGTGCCAACCTGCCTTGCTCTGCTTAAAATCAGTGCTAAGGCTGCGGTGCCTGTGGAGACACGTGCCTTAGAAAGCAACAGGAAATCAAAAGCAGCTCATGGACTTGCTGCTATGCATGTGCCCATCACAACTCCGTTCCTGTTGCGGGGATGGTGGCAGCAAGACACACCACAAAAGTGCTGTCGGTAGTGCCTAGAGATCTGGACAGAGAAAGGACAGAACAAAGGGAAAAGAAAATTAAAGATGTCTTCAAATTACCTAAAAATCATTATTTCTCTCAGACTGAAGGCAGCCTCGCCGCCTATGTTTATGAACACAGTACAAACAGCTCCTTCAGGTGCTGCCATTACAGAGTGATTCTTATAACCCAGACATCTACTGGGTCCTAAACCCACAGCCTCAGCCACAGCTGCCAGAAGCTCTGTTTTCTCCTACAAGCTAAGGCTTCCAATATACGCAACACCTTAACTCAGTTACGTTACATAAAACCTTTTAAGAGGTGCTTGGTATTGTTTTGATCAAAGTTTAAAATCAAGAACAACAAAACAGGACTTGCACACACCACATAACCAAGTTGGCAGCAATGGAAGATGCTTCAGGGACATGGTATAAACAAACCCCTGTCTTGATCCAATCCCTTTATAGGGATGGCACAGAGCAAAGAGAAACCTCAAAACCTGGAACGTGTGGAAAAACATGAAGAGATCGGGGTTATACGGCACTACCTGACTCCTTCTGGGAGATTTGTGTAGCAGAGCAGAGATATCCCTCCACGTGCAGTTACACCTTATTCATGTCATCACTTTTTGGCAGTACATGAATTTCTGAACAGCTATTTTCAGTGTGAAATTTCATGAAAAACCACTTTGTTGCCGTGTGATATGGCAGCAGAGGGGTACTCAGACTGAATGGTGTCCGACGTGGGACTGCGTATGGAGCAAAGATGTCATCGAATTCCCCCGTGTGGAAAATGTGGCAGCCATTGGCAACCACTGACACCTTCTGAATGTTCATGGAGACCAGCCAGTGGATGTGAGCACAGAGAGGCAGCATGGGGTGCATTTCAGCAGCAGCAACGACAGGAGTGGGTCAGCTCTGCTGGTACAGATTTTTGCAAGCTTGCCATGCAGGCTGGTGAAAATGCACAGCTATTGGTGGTGACCATGTTGAAAAATATTGTTTTGTAGCAGAGAATGTGCCCTATCAAATAGCATTATTGTGCTCTATCTGTCGTAGTTTCCATGGAAATAAATAAGAGGCATTACTTTCAGAGTGACCTCCATAAATGAAGCCCAAGATAATTCCCCTTCACGCGGTGTGGCCCAGGCAAGTCAAAAGGTCAGGCACCCATGGCTTAAAAGGAAGTAACACATATGTCAAAGCCTTTAGAGAGGGGAAGGGGGGAGACCAAGCAGCCTTTTACTCACTTCCAAATCACAGCAGCAATTGAGCCACGGCAGAAGAGTGGTAATGGAAAAGAAGCAGGTAATGTTGACTGAAGAAGCAATTCTAAAATCTTTACAATTTTCAATTCTCGCCCACTACACCACTTATCTTTCATATTCTATTGTAAGGTTAATTGCCTGCCAAATGGCCACTGAGAAGACACTGGGAGCAGAAATAATTTACCTAGGAACTGATGTTCACATTCTTCAGCTGACACCAGCCTCTTTAGCATCTATAAAAAGCATCTGGAAGCAGAATTAGCCCCCCTTCAGCCTCATGGCAATAAGCACACCAATCCTTGCTCTCAAGCCAAGCCATGTTTTCCAAGGACACAAACAAGCGAAGACCTCACGGTCAGAGGCAAGCACAGGGCTTGGTAGGATGCTGACTGCAGTTTTCCAAAGGAAAGCCATCTCAGTGTGCGCTGGTGAATGTAAGGGAATCCAAAGCCCAGTGAAGCTGGATGAAAATGCCAAGGAAGCCTTCAAGTGGAATTGGAAATAAAAACATTTCACAAAGGAAACAAAATAGTTGTTGCTTATATTTCCTTCTTTCCTGCATGTGAGGGTGACTTTCATTTTGTCTCTCAGCTTCCTCCTGCCATTCTTCTTCCTGAACATGCGTCCCAACCCAGATGCCTGCTAATTACACTTGTGCTAAGGCTAATATACCTGCAGGAAGGGCTGCCTGAAATGACAAATCCCCAGGAGAGTTCTGCAGAACGAATCCTGCAGGGAACTATTCTGCCTCTCCATACCACCACAGCTGGCTCCATAGGAAAACCCAGCGAAACTAAGAGCCCCACGTGTTCATTGAGAACAAAAACTAAGGAAGGATTAACAAGTGCAACTGGATGGTAATCCAAAGCTGCAAAGCCTCTGCTAGCACCCAGAGCTGCCTCTGGGGAACCCCAGATGCTGGTGGCTCATTCCCTTAGGAAAGCAGCCTAAAAGAACACCAAAAAATGTACTACTAAATGTTAATACCGATATTGGACCACTATCTACTAATGAACCAGAGAAAACAGTACTCTGAATACAGAAATAAATTCTAAACAAGAGGAAATTTAAGTAAAGGTTTTCCAAGACCAACCTCTACTTTTCTTTTTAATAGCAGTATATGATCTGGTTGACAAAAGACAATGACAGCCAAGGAGGCTACTTGGGCTGACCGACCCCTTTTAAATGCAATCCACCCAAACTCCGGCACTCAAGACAGTTGCAGCTACAAACCCAAAGTCTTCCCAGCTTCCTTCTCTGCTGCTGAGTATTACTCTGAGCAGATGTGGGTGGGTCTCTCCTTGAGGAAACTCAGAAAATGAACTTTTCCAGCAGTGGTCCGTATGATCTGCTACCTGTGGGGCCTCTCCTGGAGCCTTCCTTCCCTAGGTGGGTCTGAGAGAGGCTTTGAACAGTGAGGGCTGGGAAATGAGGCTCATGGCAAAGGGACTGCCTTAAAAAACAGGGGAGTTATTTCCAACAGCCACTGCTACTGACAAAATAAAATCCAGAAGTGAGCATGAAAACGTGAGCTGATTCCTTCTCACTGCTAAGTGCAACCCAATGAGACCTTGACAGATGAAATAGGAGATGCCAGCACCACTGGGGCCACAGTCAGTATGGCAAAGATCATGGAACCAGCCCAGTAATGGAGGAAGAAGGCTCAGAGGGAAGGGAGAAATGTCTCCTTCTCCACTGTAAGCATGGTGAGTGCCCTCACCATGAGCTGTTGAAAAGGGTTTGTGCAAAGCACTTTGCAAGAGCCAAGAATCATAGAATCATAGAATCACAAGGTTGGAAACGACCTATAAGATCATCTAGTCCAACCGTCTTCTCATTACTACTGCTACCACAGGCTACTAAACCATATCTCGCAGCTCCTCATCCAGACGCCTCTTGAACACTTTCAGGGACGGTGACTCCACGACCTCCCTGAGCAGGCCATTCCAGTGCCTGACCACCCTCTGAGAGAAAAAGTTCTTCCTCGTGTCCAACCTAAACCTTCTCTGATACAACATGCGGCCATTTCCCCAGGTCCTGTACGTTGCCTGGGAGAAGAGGCGGAACCCCTCTTCACCCCAACCTCCCATCAGGAAGTGGTAGAGTGCAATGAGGTCTCCTCTGGGCCTCTTCTTCTCCAGACTAAACAATCCCAGCTCCCTCAGCTGCTCCTCATAAGACTTGTGCTCCAGACCCCTCTCCAGTTTCGTTGCCCTTCTCTGAACACGCTCCAGGACCTCAGCATCTTTCCTGCAATGAGGGACCCAAAACTGAACACAGTACTCGAGGTGCGACCTCACCAGTGCTGAGTAGAGGGGGCTGATCACCTCCCTGCTCCTG
>VXAB01010756.1:35732-122900 GCA_013399175.1 Odontophorus gujanensis | reverse complement strand
CTGCCCCTGAAGGTATAGAGCAGAATATCACTTGAGCTCCTGCTCCTTGAACTAAATGCCCTAAACCCCTGAAATCTTTTTTCATTGTTCGTAGGCTTGTCTGAGCAATTTCATCACTGCCTACCTGAACCACGAGTAGTGGAAAGTAGTCAGATGACCTAACCAGCTAAGGAAGTTTCCTGGTTATGTCTTTGACCTGAGCCCCAGGAAGGCAGCTCACTTCCTGATGGCCCGGGAATTCACATCAAGTGAATGTTAAGAATAGAAAAGCTCGACAGTATCTGTATGAAGTAAATGTGGCCTTTGTCGATGTCTCACTAACAGCTCTTCCCCTGTAATGCCTTCTTTCTGCACATACAGATACAACAGACAAGCAAGAGAATGGAGTCAGAAATATGCCATGTAAACTTGTGAAGACTTTTTCATATACCGCAGAGTACTGTAAATTCTAGGCTTTTTTCATATGTAGAAGGAAGTGGAGCACAGTTACTGTTTCAATGTACCATCTGTAAGAGACTCTTTGGACTTTTTGTTTGTCTCAGCATTGCTGTATCATGGCTACCACTTCCTGGCCTCAGCATCATGTTACATCTCGAAGAAGATAGATGGTCCCCAATAAAACCAAGATATCTGACCCACCTGTGCAAGGAGAGAACAGTACGCCTAGAAGTTAACAACTAGTCCGATGAAAACGCACTACATCTGCCCCAAACAGACCCTGTCAGCTGCCCCTGAAACGGGCGGACAAGTCGTGGGGATGGGGACTATAAAGGATGGGTGTGCCCTCTGTGCGCTTCAGATCACCGTCAGAGGTATCTGAGACTTCAAGAAGAACTACAAAGATTCAGAGAAGGAGCTAATGGATATTAAATCAGCCTATGTGGATTTTGAGGGTGACATGGACAGGATAATGGAGTCGGTGCTGTGTGTGGACTACACAAATGAGACCAGTGTGAGGAATATCACAGAAAGAGCCATCGATGCTGGAGAGCTCCCGCCCTACAGAGCTTTTGTGAAGGAGTCCAAGTAGAAAATGTCTGCAAGGAAGAGGCGGGTGGGTACCAGCCAGGGACCAAAGGGAAGCAGCGTGCACAATGAGCTTGTAATCTCCCTTAGTGGAAGCTAATTAAATTGCACTTAGGACATATACTTGCCATAGGGTTGCAGATCTGCTTGGTACCTTTCACTTCCGCACTCGGTCACCTTTACTTTCCACTCCCAGGAAGGCAGCACACTTCCCTATGGCCTGGGTCACATCTGCATATGGGGACCACCGTTCCTCTGAGAAGGGAGTCACCCACCATGACTACCCTCCCTTCTTTCCTGTTGGAGGCAGTCGTCTCAAGGTGTGGAGGTGACTGCCTCACCCTAGGCACTCTCCTAGGCTGATCCTCCATCACCTCTCCACTCACCTCCCCTTCAACCTCCAGCAACTGGAATCTGTTACTTACAGGGAGCTGGGGAAGTGGGATGGGCAGGTGAGGGTGTCTCCAGTGACACAGTCGGGACTCTCTTGTTAACTCCCAATACACCACATGATGTTATGATGTGGAATATCAGTAATACAACAAAAATCATAAAACCATAACAACCAGACACAGAGAAGCACCTCCAGCTTCTACAGCGTTTAAGATTATTGTTCCCTTGAATTAAATACACCTGTGTATATATATATGTATACACACACACGTGATCCCTCTCTCAGAGTGCTTCTCCTCTGTGAGCCCTCTGCAGTGATTTCTTCCTATCAGGAAAGTACACCTCTCCCTTAAACAACACTGCTAGACTTGGCTCTGCTTAGTTTGACTCTTTTTTTGCTGCAGAGACTAGCTTCTGAGCAGGTAAGTCTGTGCTGGCAAGGGATCTGGAGTAAAAAGGCCAACCCAAAAGCTCTTTTTTAAGGCTTTTTTAAGGCTTTTTTGAAGCTAGCATCAGCACCGCACTTCTGGCAGCTTGTGGGTGGGCTCCTGAGTCACCAGGGCTGGAGCTGGCACATTAGCGGCACTCTTCTCCCAGGCAACGGACAGGACCTGGGGAAATGGCCGCATGTTGTATCAGAGGAGGTTTAGGTTGGACACGAGGAAGAACTTTTTCTCTCAGAGGGTGGTCAGGCACTGGAATGGCCTGCACAGGGAGGTTGTGGAGTCGCTGTCCCTGAAAGTGTTCAAGAGGCATCTGGATGAGGAGCTGCGAGATATGGTTTAGTAGCCTGTGGTAGCAGTGGTAATGAGAAGACGGTTGGACTAGATGATCTTATAGGTCGCTTCCACCCTTGTGATTCTATGATACATACACACACACACGCAGACTGTTTCCCTGCCCAGTGAAACCAACTCACAAATCCCAGAGCTGCCCACAGGGGCAGATGTGGCACCAGCCCCAAGGAGACATCAGCTCCTGCCAGCGATTCAGAGGACCCCATGTGCCCTACAAACCCTGAGTGTCAGCATCCATTTGACATTTCATGCCGGACTTAACATTACAATTTTTTTTTCATTTTTTTTTTCTCTTTGAACCTTTCTTTAAGAGAAGCTGTAGTCGTAGCAGAGAGTTAGAGGCAGATGGCAGAGACTAAAGCCCAGAGGTGAAGAACACACTGCACTGGCAATGAAATTCATGAGACTCATATGTTGGAGCAGTTATACTCCAGAGAGAAGGCAAGTTTGAGCTGCTTCATGAGGACAGAGGAATCCTACTTCATATTAACACCAGAACAACTGAGGAAGAACACTAAAAAGACCCATTCACTAAGAACTGCATGCTCCCTTATGCCCTTCTACAAAAAGATTCTTCGTGCAATTTTACTGCCTCATACAGCAAACAAAAGCATCATTCACTACAGGTTGGCTCTTCTTTTTCCCCGGGTATCTATAATCTTCACAGTGCAACCCAAGGTATACGTCTCAGCACCTGGCTCACCCAGTTCTTTAAAACGCTGTGATTCAATACAGCCTTAAATTGGGTTTTAGTAATTTACCAAGGGACAGCAGAGAAAAGGGGAAAAATAAGGAAGGCAAAGTCAATCAGTCACCTCTGAGCAGAAAATGGGAGAAGATACTAAAAGCTGGCAGGTTCTTCTTTATCTGATTTATCACACGCTGGTAACAAACTGTTTACAGAAGGAAACGTGGTGGTTGAAATGTGAACAGAAAGCGGTGTCCCAGCACGTCATGCACCAAGCTGCCTGGCTTCTAAAACTAGAGCAGTCCAACTGCCCACTGTGCATTAATATTAGACATGCAAAAGAACCAAAATGAAGTTGCAGCGTTTCAAGCCTGCATTTTTTCACACTGTAAAGCATAGCAAAACCATACTGAGACTCAGAAAGAATCTCTAGGTTGTCCAGCAGCAATTTAAGGCAACTTTAATGCTGAAGAGACATTTATTTTTGATGGATGTTAATAATGGTTTAAAGTGTAATTAAGGTGTGTGATTGGGACACTACTAATTTAAGTGTGGGCTACAAAGGCACATCACAGCAGGAGTCATCGAGCAACTGTCAACCTGCCAAAGATCCCCTCTGCAGAAAAGCATTTCAGAAGCTAAATGAAAAAGAAAACTCATCAACTGCGTTGAAAGAAGCACTTCATAGAAATAATTCATTTTGAGCACTAGATTTCTCTTCCTTCAATCTTCCAGTTCCCCACCTAGAAGCTCAGCCTCATCCCAGGCACCCATTTCCTTGTCTGATCCTCAAGATTCTCCCTCTAATTTCCTCTGCCAGCTCATCAGGCAGCTGTGCCTGCCTTCCTGGGCTCCCAACAGATAATCTCAGCCTTCACAAGCTTTCTGCAGATTACCTAGCACTAAAATATTCACACTCAAAACGCCTGCCATAACTTCACAACCCATAGATGTTCATTTTGCTCAGTGCTTTTCACAGCAGCCCATGAAGGAGCTTTCATCTGCCCTTCAGGTTCTTTTTTCCTTTGAAGATGGTGCTGGGCAATTGTGCATTTGGCATATCTGAAGGGCAAAACATGACCATCATTATCCCACCCCTCACTTCAAGCTTCAGCTTCATTACCTTAGCATAACAAAACAGGTGATTAATTCATACAAACCAAATGTGAATGAGAGGGCAGGGCAGTCCCCTAAATGGGAAGGCCAGGCATTTAATCAAAGTGAGTCTTGTGAGAACAGTACTGCAGTACTATGTAGAAGTTCCTAAAAGCCCTTGCGGTCTGCCAGGTTTCTTCCAGCATTTACATAATGCTGGCTCAAAGCGACTCCAAATGCAAAGGACTTTGATTTGCAGCACGTGCACGCTACAGAAGAAGAAATATCTTCACTATGAAGACATACACCCATTTTGTTATTGCATCCAGAGTTTTCACCTGTTTCTTGACACTGTTCCACTGCGATGCCCAACTCTTAGCCAGCCAGAGGAAGCAAACACTCCAGGCTTCATCAAAAGGCGTTAAAATTACTCTTTCTTCATTCTGATCTAAAATGAGATTAACTATGACTGAGGGCATCCATTTGCTCTTTGAAGAAGAAAAAGAAAACTCATATTTGGAGAAAACCTCTCCTGCAATACTGTTGGGTCTGCTTAGCAAGTGTCAGTCCCCAGCTTTGATGTTCTCTGCACTCAGTAACAAGAACTCAGCGAGGAAGCGAAGGGATGGAGTGAGAGAGATCACACAAACAACAGAAAACTACTACCTTTGATGGCACAACTTCTAAAGGAACAAGTATATGAAGCCTTGAATTCCCTCCGTGATGATTTCAGCGTGTGGAGAGTGCCGAGTGCTGCCAGGACTGCATTTGGGCTGTGACAAATGTCTCAGCACTGAAGGTCTGTCCTGCCCCAGCCCCTCCCCCACCCACCCAAAAAAAAGAAACCAGAATTCTTACAGAGGCAAGGAGTGACAGAAAAGGAGAAGAGCATGTTGACACTCACAAAGTATCTCCCAGAGCAAAAGTTCCATTATAAATGCATTATTTCCTTATATCTCTCCTGATATCCTCCAGCAGCGCTGGCAAGGCATTAAGTCAGCTGTGAGAAGGTTTGGGAACTAAAGATATCCAAACCCACCTTCTCGAGTAAGAAATGAGAAGTCTCTCCTCCTTGCTTTGCTATCAGATTTTAGATAAATAGGCAGTGGGAAGCCTAGACATTACCATAAAGACTTTGAGGTACTATCAGTGCCAGCAAGGCCTGTCTTTCACATCAAGTGCTGCTCGAAAGAGGTAGAGGAGGAGAAGCAAACACATTACTAATGAGCCTAATGTAACTTAAAGCAGTGCTTGAAATCCTCTGTGTTCGAGCCTCAGGACTTTTTATGCTGAAATTAGTTTGCTATGGTACATGGAGGTAATGTAACAAATAACCCGGACAGATGGATATTAGGTTTCCTCGCAGAGAGCACCAGCAGCAAAGATACAACAAACACAATTCATCCCACAAGGAAAGGAGCTGCTGCCTTCTGAGCAGCCCGTGTTCTGCAGGGCATGGCATTGTTAAATCAGCAAACTGGCCGTGTCCCTTTGGGTTTGCCCCACAGCAGCTGGGCACCAGCAGCACTGCTGGGAAGAGCTGTTTGCAGGATGAGAGAAGAGGTTAATGCCTCATTAAGGGCCCCTTGGTACTTTTTGAAATATAGATGGTGCTAACTCGCATTTCTTGGCCAGTCTAGAGCTGGCAATTGCTAAAGCTGTCCAACATTTCCTACTCATTTGAGCTTGTTAGGACTAAATGCTGTCACCAGAGGCAGTCACTGTCTGTATTAATTCCTTCTTCAGCAACAGGTGCCTGAGGAAGTGGGGAAAAATCTTCCATGGACATTGAAACTTGCTTAGCTTTGTAGGATTAAGGATCTCAAAAGAAAATTCTCTCAGCGAGATAGCGAGAGATGGTATATTTGAATGGATCTCACACAGATGGTATATATGCGATGGTACAAAGAAATAGTATAAAGAACAAAGGCTCACCTCGGATGACGAAGGCTCGCAGGACTCCACACGGGAGGGATCTCCACGAAGAGATCCTTCCCGGGTGGAAGCCAGCCCTTAAATGGGGCTTGGGGGGAGGTGGAGCCAGGCTCCACCCTCCTCCAATCACACAGGTATCAGTACCTTCACCTGTGCCCCATGGCTGACTCACTGCTCACCTCAGGTGATCAATCAGTGGCTCAGGCTGTGATTCAGTAGTTTCCCTACAAGCTTCCTTCCAAAGATTCATGTAGGAAGAAAGCCCATCCCAAGCAGCACTGCTAATTAAAACCCATGTAGGTGAAGTTGCAGATGGCAGGCAGACATTCACCTATGCTCCTAGGCATCCACACACAAGAATAACGTGCTTGTCATAGCCAGAAGGCTGAACAACTGAATTACCCCCAAACACAGCACTGCAAAGCAGATCCAGAAGAGCTAAGCTTGTTTTTAAAAGCTAATTACTTGGTCGCCTTAATGGTTTATTATTGATGTTATTTAAGAGAATAAGGCTCTACCATCAAATGCTCCCCAGCATATTTTGAATAAGTACATGTTAAAAAAAGCTTTTCCACCAAACCATCTCCTTTCTCCCTCTCTCACGACCACATCACACCAAAAGCCTTTCAGTGCACCGAAGAATCAACTATCACAAGCACAGGGCGAGCTGCACAGGCTGCTAACACAGGTTAGTTGCAAGCTTAACCAGAGATGCCATGCCCTTTCAAGCTCATCACAAGTGCCCTGTTTGTTAGCAAGCACAAAGGAAAAGGAAAGAAGTACCTTTCTGAAACAGAAGCTACACTGTCTGATGGTACTTAACACAAAGCAGAAGGAGAGTTAAAAATTCCTACTGTGCGGAACAGAACTTTGCTCTGTTTCAAGTCTGCATTCACATAAAAACCTACAGACCTCCTGCAACAATTCCCTCTAACCACTGCCTTGAGATGCCTTTACATGCCTTCTGCTATTCTCACACGTTGTTTACTACAGCTTATAAAGCCAATAAACCAAAACCAATCCCTTAAAGCTCTATAACGTCCACAGCTCTGCAGGGCCCGGGCTGGGGTCGCAACTGTGAGGGTCATGTAGGAAGCACCCATCTTCACAATAAATGCAAAGCGCATTCAGGCATCACACAGGTTCTCACAGACGGGGAAATAAAGGAAGGAAAAGCACGTGCATGATGTCCCCTTGTGTACAAGATGCTCATGCCACACCTAGGAAAATGCAGCAGAGGCTGTGTGCTTACCAGCTCTCCTGCTAACACTCAAGCTTCCCTGGCCAGACCAGCTGGAATATAACCAAATCCATTTCCAATCAAACTGATCACTGCATTTACTCAAAAAGCTACTAAAAATAGCACTATTACCTTCTCAAAAGAAAGACAGTTTGAAACAACGAGCCTGCTGTATACCTCTGGCCAGAAATAATCATTTTTCTTCCTTAACTAATGATATATTTAAGTTCAGATCTCCTTCCACCTACACTGAAACACTCACATAACTGTGAAAGCCTTTCAGGAGGCAAGGGTTTTTTTTTTAGAAACTATCTTGTACAAACTTTGTTATGTATATACCTAAATAAGCTTAATAACAAAAACAAATAAGACTAGGGGGCATTTCTGTAACGTGCTTCACTTCTTTTGCAATAACACCATCAGGAAAGCCTTCCTGAGCACAGCTGGGGGCCCACACTCAGAAACACACCTTATCACCACAGATACTGAAAGATTTGGTAGACTTCATTTTCAGTTAAAATCAGCAGGACCTGATGCAAATAGATGCCCCTGTGACCTAAACCCAGAGCACACCAGTCTTCATTGGGATCATTAGGTACTCTCATGGCCAAGAAGCAAAATGTTGCTTCAGCAGAGGAGATAAATGTTTTGCATTGACAACTGCCAAAAATGCAGGAAGAGAAAATGTTCTGATTTCTTCTCCATTCGTGTATCAAGGTGGAAATACCTTACTGGGGACATGCAGAAAAAGTCTTCAGAGCTCTTGCAGCAGCCAGTAAGCCTGAGCACACTGGGTCCTTGCACATGGAAGACTTGGGTCTTAATGAAGTGCTTGCCTTGCAGAGATGAATGTACTTGGCTGCACTAGCAAGAATGTCTCTTCATTAATTCCGTATTTCTGAAAAGCAAACTGCCACCACATTCCAGGCTCACTGTGGACATTGAGTTGCAATCGACACTGAGAGTAACTCATTACAGCAAAAAGCAGGGAGGTTTTATGCAACCCTTTCCATCAGCTGCACCAGCCAAGGTAAGGCATCAGTTAAATGCTCTTGTGCTCTGGTGTTCCCATAAAGAAGCTACACATTTTAGTGTACTTCAGGACCCAGTGGGATTAAAAACGTCTCTCTGCATCTGTCCAACTGAAGATGTGCCACGGTAGGAGCTGGCATCTCATTTTCAGTTCTGGTCCTAACTGTAACCTCAATCATAGCAGCGCAAAGCAGAGTCATGCCACCACCGGTGGTCTCCAAGCAGATGCCAAAACAGCACAGGACTGTTCTCTGCAGCTTCAAAAAGCCATTTAAAATACTTGTTTTGCAATAAGTTAACAATTTCTATGTTCTTTATCAGAAAAAAAAAAAAAAGTGCTTAACAAGGAACATACTGGGACTAAAATTAACAGCAGTGCTTTGATGGTATCAAACAATCTGGAAGCAGTTGCTATGTGTTACTACCTACCAAGCTGTAATCCCTGTTTTTATGTCAAGTGCTTGAGCGAAGACTGCTAGATGAGGAGGAATGAGAGAGATTGAGGTTAAATGAATGGCTTAGGGATGCACAGCAAAACAAAGTGGTTCAAAATGATGGCTGAGAACCAAATTTGGGTTGAAAGTTTGTTGGATTTTGTGGGGTTTTGTTTTTTTTTCTTTCAGAGGGCAAAAAGCCCTCAATATAATCCTTGAATGATTACAGAAAACACACTGATGAAAATATTTGTATTATATGCCTGTTTACATCAAAAAATTGCTACAGAATATCCAGAAAGCACGATGTTAGCAGAACACAGTGGTAAGCCAAATGGTGTCCACAAAATTATAGGCCGTTAAAAATAAACCACAGATACCTTTCTCATCAAGCAAAACGATCTGCCTTTGTAAATGAAGGTGGGAAAGATGCGTTTCAATGCCACTTAGCAGTAATGGGTGAAAGGAGAGAAGGCTGCTGAACAGCCAAGTGAAGGGGGAAAATCATAATTAGAACCCAACAGTGTTTCAGTTTCCAGCAAAAACAGCAGCTTACAATTAATTATTAAAAAACAAAGAACAACTGAAAGTCTGCAGAGTCTGCTGCTTGTAAAAGATTTCACCTCTCTTGCAGAAGCACACACTTGCTTTTTCTTTTTGATTCGTGCAGACAGCAATGGTAAACTGGCAACAGCCAACTGTACTCTAATGCTCCATCAAATGCCAGCTTTGAGCAACATAAAGAGCAGTTTTGTTGAAGAATCATTAGGAAAAGAACATATGGGTTACCTGTTCCCCTGCTGTGTTTTATTAAGACTTTGGTGTGCTTGGATTTGCCACAGGTTTGACATTTATTGGATACAACGTTGAAAACATCTCCTTTTTGTTCTCTTGGCCATATTAGGGGGAGATACCAATCCCTGCTCCTTTACCATCTGGATTACCTGCTAAATGCAAACAGGGGCACAAGTTGCTCAATCAAAACACATAACTGCAGCTAGTCACCTGGAAGAGCACCAGCAATGCCCAACAGAGATGAAAAGGTATAGTAATGGTTACTAAGAGCTATCAATAATTCACTTCTTTCTCTCTCGGCGCACAGAATATTCAGACGTATCGATCCTCATATGGCCCAGCTACAAAGCACCACCGAAGAATTGATCGCTGAGATCCAGCCATGAAAAACAAAAGAAAACTGAGCGTCGGTGCTTCTTATGTACACGGCCAGCAAGAAAAATACTCTCTCGCAGTCACACATACCCATCGTTCCACAATAATGCTCTCATTTCCTGCCTGAAAAACCAGCTACATCAGTTATTCACACCATCAGGGTTGATCTGGAAGCCTGAATGAGTTTCATTCAGAAAATTTAACCTTGCATTCAAAAACACTGGAAAGTTCTACCCAACTCCAGCTGCCATGCTTCAGCTCCGGGCTCCACCAGCCTTCCCCCCCAGGCACTGTTTGAAATGAGCTCTCAGATCCATTCACTTGTATCACTGTGCTGCTTCTGAAAAAATGATGGTTTAATGAATGCTGTTAACAAACAAACAATGAAGAAAGCAAGTGGTGAGGTGGCCTTTGGCATCTCACTGGTGCACAGAGTTCTGTTGTTGCTTCACTTACCCACAGCATGCTTAGATGTCAGCAGCAGCAGCCCCGCTAAATTCCCAAATCCAACTTTCCTCACCACAAGGACAGTGTTTTAATATTCTAGAAAGGCATACTTGGGTCTTCATGCAGAGTGGAGTGGGGGAGAAAAAAATGTAATTAGCTGAAACAAAATTCTCAGAGAAATTCAATTCCAGATCAAAAGAAAAAAAAAAAAACAACACAAAAAAAAAACGGAAAGTTTTAATTTTCTGTCAGGAAAACAAATTAGCAGCCTTTATTTTAATGATAAGGTCAGTGTGCTTTTTTTCAAGGAAGAAAGTGTGCTTTAAATTGATAATTTCAATGGATGCTATTTAAAATACAGAATGTTGAATAGTATGCTAAAATTATAACAAATGTCTGAGGCCCGTTGCTGGTTACACTGCGCTACGGAATCAGTCAAAGCAAAGTACCCCAAATTCGATGCTCTCTACCATCTATAAACAGAACATTTCAACAGCAGCAAAACAAGAGAAGCTGGGTTTGAATCACTGGGACTCCTCTGTTGCAAAGATAATTCACATAAATGAACAAACTATCTTCTTGTGCAAGCCACACCCATTACTGCAAACTACTTGCTATTTGCAGGGCTGATACTCTTGTGAGTTGCACAGGGACAAACATGGATGTTTCATAGCTGAGCAATCCCCCAGCAAGGCAGTGGATTCAACTCTCTTAATAAAACACAGCAAGCACTCTGTAGCAGAGATGAAGGCACAGCTGTTTGAGGAACAGCATGTGGAGCACAGCCAAAACCTGGGCTCCCTTCTGCCCACAATGGCAGGACTGAAATACCTGGTCAGAGTTTGAAAATTTAGCTTTCACCAAAAATCCATCCTTAGAAACATACAGGTTTTGTCATCTTGTTTGGATTGCATCTCTCCTTTTTAAGTCATAAGGCAGCATTCATATAAGAACAAACCACAGGAGAATAGTCAAAGGGCTGCAGCCATTCACTGACAATTCATGCAATGCCTTAATCACAAGTGTCAGAGAGCTTTCTGGTGATACTTTCCAATTACTCTGGGTGAAAATGGAGGAAAATAAAGCAAACAAACAAGTTCTCTCCAAAATCAAGAGCTTTCCTTCCAGAGGTTGCATTTTCAGATCGCCTTCACCCCTTGCTAGCTGCAGCAAGCAGCCTCATGCATCTGCAAGTAAAACAGCATCACCAGCATCTCCAAGGGCTTGGGATGCAGACTGGGATGTCACAAGTGTGACTGACATGCGAACTACTGTGGCTAAAGTGGCCACTGAGACTCAAAAATTGGGCAGAACATCCAGACAGTCACCAGCCATCGATGGCTTCAGGGCACAGGTGTTGAGCTGCACCTCTGCTGGGCTGCACAAATATGTGGAGCCCCTTGGGAGAAGGGAAACGTAGCTGAGGAGGATGAAAACGCAATGAAGGGCAGGGCAGCAGGACTGAAGTGGGTACAAACACTTCCAGCCATTGGCAGCCAACTACAAGCTGCGTGGGCACCTTCTTCCCTTGGGACACAAAATGGATCAGCTTGCCCTGTGGTTTCCAGCTACTATTTCTGGCCTTCTAATTAATTGTGAGTATTCCATCCAGTTTATGCTCTTAGGAAAAGAGACGGCTCGTACTACTAATGCAATTAGAGAGCTGGCAATAGAAACACATAGTTTCACAACTTTGCCCAGTTAAAAGCAAGATGGGCATCTGTGATCTTCAAGTACTTACTGCAATTTATGTACTAGAAGAGCTTTTTACAGCTTTCATTATCTATTAATAGCATCCAAACCATGCATTACTTGGCCAGTCTGTACCAAAAAGAGGCACGCAGTCAAACCTGCCACCTCAGACCACGTGAATTAAAGGCTGGCACCCACCACAAGCCGTGACTGTGTGCAGTTCTCTTCACATCTCTGTACTGTTCTGACACTGAATTTGCTAAGAAGCAAGGAAAATGCATTTCCTGATTTAAAACTGGGAAAAACAAAACAAAGCCCAACCAAAACAATTTGTTATATTAGAAAACTTGCTGGGAACTTTCCTACAGATACTAAAGGATCCTACAGTAACATCTCTTCTTTTTCTGGTTATTATTTGCAGATACAGAGAGGTTTATAATCTGTCAACAATTGATGTATTGTAGCTATTTGCTGGATTGAGTTCTCAGTGCTTTTTTTCTTTGTTCTTCATCTGCAAGTGCAGAGAAAGAAATCCAGAGAGTCAAAAAAGAAAATGGTGTTACTCACTTGCAGGCAAACAGAGAAGACGACGGAGGTTTAGCTACTAGAGATTTTCAAGGGAATGGATGAAAAGAAGAGAAATCTGTGCACCAACACTTCAGGAAATCAGCTCTGTGAAATAAAAGGCTCTGAGCCAACCAGGTTTGTTTTTTTTCCAGGCAACACAGCTCCTGTGACAAAAGCTCCCGGAGAAATAAGAGGGTGATCCATTTCTCTGAAATGAATAGAAAGTGCCATATGCTCCCATCTCCAGATGATTACATGAGGAATACTTTCCTTTGGCAAAAGGATCAAATAACTACATGGATGCACTGAGCGATCAATGCATAAATAACTACAATAATTTCACATCACGGTTAACTTGAAAACATACTTGCTAATAGGAGGGAACTGAATGAGGGTATACATGATTTTATATAAATCTGTAGTCAAAATGCCACTCAGGAGTATATTGCAGAGGCAGCTGATTCAGCACATTAATAAATCACACGTTCCTGATCCATTTTTAAACCAGCCCGTCATTTATTTCTAGGGCAATCATAGCCAAATTCATCTTTAGCCTGCTTCTTGAAAAAATACATTCCAATGCTTGTCTGGCACACATATTTGAAGTTTACAAGAGCATACTTCACATACAGAAATTTCAACACTGAGTATTGAATTAAGTTACGGAAGGGAAGCGGAGGCAGCAAGGAAAGCAGCACGCAAACCTTAGCACCAAGAGCCTTCCCCCAGCACTCACCTCTCCCACCCTGCACTCAGGTCTGTTTGCTGCGATACACATCTATGCTCAAGGCTCGAGAGCAGGTTGCCTGCTGCCAGACACGAGCTGCCGTGCCAAGGGGGCAATTACGAGTCACGCAATGATGGATTTCTGTCACTCTCAATACCCACATGCCCAGGGCTACTCAAGAAAGGGAAGCACTTAGGGAGACAGTCTGAGTAAAAGCTGCAGGTTTTGGTGCAGAAAACAGACTTTGCACAACATACAACAAACATTTCTTTTTTCTAGCTTCTGTTTTGTTGGATTCCTGTGCCTGAAAGCACGCAACCTCTTGGTAAGTCCCTATGGCCATAGCAGGTGGTGGAAAATGAGAGGGAAGAGGATGGGATATTTTGACTACCCTCCTAAAACAACATCAACCTTGTAGGGAACAAAAACAAGCCACGAGAAGCAGACACGACGACAAGAAGTTTACAGCCAGAAGGGCATGCCCAAGCACAAGGAATGCACTGTGAGACCCTAGCAAATGGCAAGGATGCCCAAATTATCAGGAGGACTCCTGTACCTCCTATGCAAACCCTGCCTTGGAGTGATGGCACGTGCTACCAGGCATGCAGTGGCCAAAAGCAAGCCACATTCTACTTTAACAATGATCTTCCAAAGCTTGCCAACTTCCCTTGCAAATTAACCCAAATGGAGACAAACCAGTGACAACTGGAAGAGTGGATTTCCACTCTGTGATTTTTTGCTGACAAGAATAAAACAGCAGAAAACTCTGTGGAGAACAGCTTAGGAGGGCTCAACAAATAGCAGCTGCTAATGAAGTGCACTGCGTTAGCTATTCTACTGCCTTATGTTCCAGGACCAGGAGGACTGCAAACAGCTCAGCAGCAGCAGGATAGACATGTCGAGATGACAGCAACTTCCTCACGCGTGGGCACAACAGCATGTGCCTGCTACTGAAAACAAAGTGGTGATGAGTGAAACATAGGTGAACTTATTCAGATTCAGTACCGTGAGGAAATGCCTGCAGTAGCCCCTTTTTTGGCATGAAGGACAGCAAAGCCATCCCTGATTCCCTTGAATTTAAAGGATAAAGTGGATAGGTCTGGAAGGCAATAGCAAGTCTAGAGGGGAAATCAGAAAGCACAGTAAATAGGTCAAAAAAGAAAAGGTAGGAGATAGAGCCTCATGAGAACACTATGAGGAGTACCACAAAACAGCATTTGTCTTTGCTCTGAAACATCAGCTTAACTGCTCCCCTCTCTGCTAGTCTGGAATACCTGCAAAGGCAACTGATTTTTCCCTGCAACCCCAGAAAAATTTAATATACATTGATGTTTGTCCTCTGTGCCTAGTCCCCTGTAGGCTCATCTTCTTCATGCACCCTAAGAGCTGAGATACCTCCAGCTGCAAACCCATCCTGAGATGGAAACGTAGATGGCTTCAAAAACCCTGGTAGGCAACAGGTTCCTGGATCCTCCAAGATGAGCTGCTGAACATGAGCCAGCAGTGTGCCCAGGTGGCCAAGAAGGCCAGCAGCATCCTGCCTTGCATCAGACATAGCGCAGCCAGCAGGAGCAAGGAGGTGATCATCCCTCTGTAGTAGGATCTGATGAGGCCCCACCTCAAGTGCAGCACTCAGTGCTGGGCCTCTCAGTACAAGAAGGGTCTTCTTCTAGAGTATGTACAGAGATGGACAGAGAAGCTGTGTGGGGTCTGGAGCACAGGTCTTATGAGGAGCAACTGAGGGAACTGAGATGGTTCAGTCTGGAAAACAGAAGGCTCAGGGGTAACGTTATTGCTCTCTACAAGTGAAAGGATGTTATGGAAAGGTGGGGCTTGGTCTCTGCTCCCCAGAAGAGAGATGATAGTTTCAGCTTGTGCCAGGATAAGTTCAGGTTGGATATTAGGAAAAATATCTCAAAAAGGGTGGTGAGTTATTGGAACAGGCTGCCCAGGGAGGTGGTGGACTCACTGTCCCAGGAGGCGCTCAAGAAACATGGAGATGTGGCACTAAGGGACATGGCTAAGAGAGCATGGTGAAAATGGGTCGACAATTGGACTTGATGATCTTGGAGGTCTTTTCTAATCTTAATGATTCTATGGTTCTATGATAAGATGCTGTCCACAAGCAGAAAGTCTCAAAGACCCACGTGATGTTTACACCAACAACTGACAGAAAAGATGGCACCCCATCCATGGCTTAAGCAAATCAGTTCATCTAGCTCCTATGTTCACATCCTTTCTGAAATCACGCTTCTCACAGTACAGTACTCAAATGGACAAAAGGAATACTGCGAAGAGGAATGGACCCCCTGCCCTCTGCAAAGAGCTGGTATGAACGTGTGCTCCATTAATCATCCATAAGCCACAGAAAGAGCTTTGCCTGCAAGGTCACCAATGCCAGGAAGATATTGCTTTTGTGTTATTTCTTCTGAAAACATCGCATGACACTATGCACAAAGCTGTGAAAATGATTAGTGCTTCCTATTATAAAAACCAACCTTTGCCTGGTGAGTTTTTGTTTGGTTGTTTTTTTTAAGTAACAACAAAGCTATTGTTTGCACTCCAAACCCAAAAACTCAATGCCAAAATGAGATCAACATTTCTGAAGGCTTTCTCTGGATTTCCCGGGAATAAACACTTCACTTCTTAGATACGAAGAGCTTAATTTTTTTCTTTTTTAATCTCCCTCAAACATACAGCACTGCGTTACAGCTCAGCATAATGCAGACCAACACAACTGCTCAAGTGATGCATGTCTGTGCAAATACTTGATGACTGTACGGGTTGGGGATTTGATTCCTTTCTTTCCAAGGATGCACTGTACATCTTGATGCCTCCCTACAGCAGCTTTGCTTTATTCCATTTCTTTGGTGAACAGATGTATTTAACGCAGGTGGTAGTGAACACCCCCCAAACCAAGCTCTACCTGCTCACCTGCCCCTCTGGATGCAGGTGCATAGGGGGTTGCTCATCCACAGGTTTCCCTTGAGAAGTGAGCAGGAGTTCTGCAAAGGACTGTCTGAATGCACGTACATAATTACTACACAAAGACAGCACCTGAATATTAAAGTAGTTCATCCTTGCCAAACCTTGCAAACCTTGTTTCCCTTCAATCATCCCTAATTTTCACATGACAATCATCTCAAGTGTTTGTTGCCAGCAGGTGCTACAAAAGAGTGATGCTCTCCAGAAGAATGGGACTTGCAGCAGAAATCCAAGGTCCAGTGTGAAGTAAGGATTGTGAGTGGCTAACACCCAACCCCACGTTGAAACAGCTCCATGCACTGCACCAAAATGAGTCTGTGAACAAAATATATCACCTCAGGAACTGCAGTGAGAAAGGAGCAGATAAAGATTCCTGGACAAGAGAGAAGTCAAGTTGCTTACATGAGCTTTCCTTCTCCCAGTTGCTGCACATGGACTTTCCATGATATAGGAGAGTCGGTTCCCTCCCTGCAGCAACACAGCAACAAGGAATGAGCTTCTGCACAAATAAGAGCACTGAAAACACACATATATACAGCATCCCCAGGAGAACAGCAACTTTTCAGCCTCTGATCCCCATGCAGCAACAGCAGTATAAAATACTGCACTTGATAAACTCCTGTGGGCTCTGGATGGACAATGCAGGCAAGCAAAAGAGACAAAAAAAAGCAGCTCACTGATGTGCCTGAAAAAAAAGCAGCTCACTGATGTGCCTGGTCACATTGCGTAAGTACCCTTTGGCTCAAACTTCAGCTAAGGAACAACACTTGGAAAAAAAAAAAAATCAAGATTGAAATGGAGTAGTTATTCACCCTCAAGGTGAATGACCCCCAAGACTGGATAAACTCACACAGCAACTGGCAGGGCTTTCTGCTGGGCATTTTCAGAACCTGACGCCTCTGCACAAAGGTACTGAGTTTGACACTGTATCTTAAAACTTGTTCAATGTATCAGGAAGATCGATGCATCTCATCTTAGTTTGTTTTGGAACAGGAGGCTTCAAACTTTATTTCAGCTCTTTGGAAAAACTCCATTCAATGTGTGTACAAAGTTTAAGTCTACAGTGCCTCAAAAATCTCTGAACTTGTTTTCTTTTGGCAAAGAATTAAACTTGTTTGGAAATTTGTCATAGAATTTTCTGAGTTGGAAGGGATCTTCTTTAAAGGTTACCTAGTCCAGTTCCACTGCAATGAACTGGGACATCCACCGCAGGCTTTCCAGGTTGCAAGTGCACACTGCTGGCTCTTGTTCAGCTTGCCATCCACTAGTACTCCTAGGTCTTCTTTGGTAGGGTTGTGCTCCATCCCTACATCCCTCAGCTTGTACTGATAGTGGGGGTTGTCATGACCCAGGTGCAAGACTTCACACTCAGATTTGCTATACATCCATAGGTTGTTATGGGCTCACTGCTTAAGCCTGTCTAGGTCTCTCTGAATGGCATCCTGTCCTTCAGGTGTGTCAATCACAACCCACAGCTTGGTGTCATCCACAGATTTTCTGAGGGTGCGCTCTATCCCACTGTCAGTGTCACTGACGGAGATGTTAAAGTGCATCAACCCCTGTACTGACTCTTGAGGGACACCACTTATCACTGATCTCCATCTGGAGAATGAACAATTCACCACCACTCTCTGGTATGATGTTGCAACCAGTTCCTCATCCCATTGAACAAGCCACCCATCAAATCTTCATCATCCCAATCTGAAAGAGGGATGATACGGGAGACAGTGTCAAAGGCCTTATGAAGTCCAGAAAGATGACATGAGTGACTCTTCCCTTGTCCACTGATGTGGTTATGCCATCATAAAAAGCCACTAGGGTGGGTCAGGCAGGACTTGTTCTTGGTAAAGTCATGCTAATTATCCTATATCACCTCCCCACCTCCCTCTCTTCCACACGTGCTTTACCACCACTTTTAGGAGGACCTGCTCCTGGATCTTCCCTGGCAACGAGGTGAGGCTGACAGGTCAGTAGTCCCCTGGGTCGTTTTTTCTACCCTTTTTAAAAATGGGTGTGACATTGCCTTTTCCAGTCACCAGGAAATTCACCTGACCACTGTGATTTTCCAAATATCATCAAGAGTGACTTGGTGACTACATCAGCCAAATTCCTGAGGTCTCTGGGGTACGTCTCCCAGGGAGGTAGTGAAGTCACCGACCCTGAAGGTATTCAAGGGACATTTAGACATTGTGTTGAAGAACATGGTTTAATGAGAACTATTAGTGATAGGTGGACAGACAGACTGGATGATCCTGCAGGTCTTTTCCAACCTTTGTGATTCTATGATCTCACTGGGACCTATAGACTTAGAAATGTTTAGATTCGTCAGGTGGTTGGGAACCTGATCTTTCAGCAGGAGGGACATCACTCCCCCAGCTCTCACATTCTGAACTATCCGCTCAAGACTGTGTGTAGAGCAGTTGCTAGTGAAGACTGAGGCAAAAAGCAGCTCAGCCTGCTCCATGTCTGTTGGTACCAGCCTGCCTGTGCTACTCACTAGGGAACATATGCCCTCCTGTACTTTCCTTTTCCAGATGATGTACCTATAGAAGCCTTTATTATTCTTTTGATCTTGCTGTGTTCTGAAATGAAACAGAACATGAAACTGTGATGTCTGGTCTTTGGGCAACATGAAGACAGACAGAGATGAACAGGACAGTACAGGTAAACCTTATTCTAAATCACTTGTTGAGTGTCCAGTGAAGTAAGCCCAAAAGATGTGCTCCCACACAGACATCCTTTTTTATAAATCCATGTACATTGTTCCCACTAATCAACAGCAGAAAACTGGATTTTGCCCCTGGAAAAGGGATTGATTCTCCTCCATCTCTGCTTTTCTATTTGCCTCTCACTGCACAAGCTACTTTCAGAATTATTATTAGTATTATTTTGCTTAGCAGTGGTTAGGTCCTTCTGTTAAACAAACCAGCCGGGGAAAGTGCCCTTTAACAGTTGTTTCCAAAATAACACTTGTATGCACAAGGAAATTTAAGCTAACGGCACGTAACTCTCTAAAACAAGCATTCAGTGTGTGTACGCTCACTGTGTGAAAAATTCTCAGCACAAGCAACTCTCACTGTTGAAAGCAGGTGTGCAGTTTTCTATGCTGCTGTTTTTCCTCTTCCCTCCAGCACTCACTGTTACTAGGCAGTAACATTATCTTTAAGCATCTTGCCATTTACTGTTCCCTTATTAGTATTCAAGTCCATGTCAGCATGATGAATTTTCAACAGCACCATGTTCTTTGGTCAAACTTTCACACAGTCAAGGCCAATAGACTTGGATTTCTCCCCGGTGCTCTGGTCCCAGACTAGTACAACTGCTTCGTTATTTTCATTATGAAAACAACTCAATCATCTATAGAGATGTCAATCACTATGTGCTTTACCTGTGCTGCAAAACCACTATAGCAGTACAGTTTGCCTAGATGTCAAAGCATCCTCACGGCATAATCAAGCAGAAAAATGCAGGTCACTGCAGCCAGGTGCACTGGTCCTAAATGCAAAGCAGTCTAAGCTAGAAGCAAGGCATTGAGAGGGACATGGAGGCTTTACATGCACCTAAGGCATCTGCAACCAAAGGCACTTGGAGGAGAAACCACATGGGAGATCCCCATGCATTATAAGCACCAGACCAGGTAAATGCTAGAGTTTTCACACAGATGAAATTAAGTAAATCAAGGGGAATATTTCTCATGGGAACACAAGGTGCACCTACAGGCCTTGGCACAGGCACACCCTGATTCTGACACCATAAGGAGAGAGTTAGGTTCTTGGCCAACCAAAAAGGTGATTTACTGCCACAGAATACTTCAGTACTGGGTCCAAGAGACACTGACCACCTTCGAGGTCTGCTAAAACCTTAAATGGAAGGGGAAAAAAAAAATCTGTGTTGAGGCCAAAAAGAAAAGAAGGGTAAAAAAAAAGAGAAAGGAAGGGTAGATCGACTGAAAAGGAAAAATAATAAAGAAAAAAAAAACAAGCTGAAAGATATGTTGCTTAAAAAAAATGAGTATCAAAGACAGTGATTAAGTCCTGACTGTTCTGCAGGACATCAGAATGAGGCAATGCACAGGAAGGTGAATTCAAACAGCCTACGAGTGAAAATGCCAGGTCCATGCAAGTTACAGTCAGGAATACAGCAGCAGGAAGTAAATGCTACTGGGAACATAAGCCATCTCCCTCTCCCTTTCACAGGGAGAAGGAGTGAAGCAGGGGACATGACTGATGCTCAGATTGCTGTAACACAGTCAAGAACACACAAAGCACAAACATACCAATGTTATTTCAGAGAGGAAGAGCACAAGGCATAGGAGGGCAATGACTTCAAGCAGAGGTATTTATGAGATCCCTACACAGCATAACATCATTTCAGTGCGATTGCTGGTAAGGAACAGAAATGATTCTCCTCACTGCTATTCAGCTTCACAGAATGATAGAATGGCTCAGGTTGGAAGCGACCTCAATGATCATCTAGTTCCAACACCCTTGCCCCTCACCAGATGGGGCTACTCAGGGCCCCATGCAACCAGGCCTTGAGCACCACCAGGGATGGAGCATCCCATAGCTTTGCTGTGTTCAGAAGTAGTTTGGAAATGACATAAATCCCTTCCTGGCACTCACAGATGGAGGAGCTGGACTGAGGATGTAAGGAGTGGATGGGGCAGCCACTGCACACCAGAGTCAAGGGTATGCAAACCCAAGGAGGACACAGCTGAGGGTTTTTAACACAAATGCAGTTCCATTGCAAGCCACTTGTCTCTAGTTTGAGCAGCATTAGGTATGAGACTGTGCATCTGCAAACAATTCAGGGCATCAAATGGGCAGATCCCATTGGCAACTGACAGCTTCAAGTATGTGTCCATCACTGGCACCTGCAGGACAGACATGAGAAAGAGCAGGTGAGGCAGAACACCAGGGAACAGCAGTCAGAGAGCACAGGTGCACACTACTGTATTTAAGCACCACAGATCATCAGCGAGACAAAGAGACAGGCCTGACTTCCTTTAAAAAAAAAAAGAGCAAAACAACTATTAGCTGTAGCAGCTGGATTTTATCTGCTTTCACCATAACTAAAAAGCTGTCAAGCTGCTTCCCTCACACAGCACACATCACTCTCTGCATTGCTTAAGCTGGCCACATCTTAGTCTTGCTTTATTCCCCACCAAAGTTCCTGAAAATGAGCACCCTTACAAGCTAAATAAAATTTTACACTAAATTGAATTAATTCAACGAATCATAGAAATCAGACCTTCCTCCAGCTAAGTGGTTGGCTTTAATTTCCAAGCTTGTTACAATTCTTTTCTCCACTGTAATGTAATTATGTATGGCAATTAACCTAGCACTTGCTTTGCAATATCCTTTTTTAAGACTACCTGAATTAAAAAAAGCTGATGTGTGGCTCTGCAGTACGTTCCTGATCATTCTACCCTGCATCTTATGTAAGACACAATACGTGGATCTGAAACCATGTGTGAGAAGATAGCCTTATAGGTTGGAGAGCCTTTTCCACTGTCTCTTGTAACATCATAAGCATATTAATCACTTCTTACTGTTTTAATGCCTGTGCACCAGTGCTACCACCACACAAGCAGAACAGAATCAGTGTTACAACACCATAGGAAAACAGCAGCTCTTCAGAAAGAGGAAACTTTTACATCCACATCTGAAGAAACACAAGTTGCATCCAACAGATTTAAGCACCCAATTAATACCCGACCATGACCTCCCCTGAAGAATTAATTACTTACAACAACACCTGAATGTGTAGTGCAACTTTAAGTTCTGTGGATCTGGAAAAATTTAGGTTGTGTTATTTTAATAACATTTTCTTCTTCTTTTGCCACATTAACACGCCTCTGTATTACCACAGCAGCACGCAGAACTCGGCTGCAAGGCACAGGAGACAGCACCAGCCTGCAAGCTGCAAACAGCCTTGTTGAATGTTTCTTCGAGTACTCACATAATTAGCGTGCTCACCACCATCCCCAGTAATTAGCGCCTGAAGGGCCGGATTCCTGCAGCGCAGCCTGTGGAAATGCAGACCTGAGCCAGCAGCACTAAGATGAACTTAATTTAACCGTGCAAAACACTGTAGCAAGTGCCCCAGCTGCCAAACCTGGGAACCACGGTCCCACATCACCACCTATTCCCACACAGGCAGGAGAGCTGCTGTCACAACCTGGGCTACAAAGCCCACACCCTTGAGACCATAACATTTTCACGACCAAGTAATCTCAAATTCCCTTGAATGAATCCTAACCACACTTACAGCGTGGACATAAACAACAGCAGGGCAGACAGAAGGGCATGCTGAGCCCTCAGGTCACTCAGAACATATGTTTTTAAGGAGGAATTCCAAGACAGTTGCTAATTAGGGTGGTAGGGTACAGCCTGGCAGGTTGCAGAAAGCTACTTCAGAGTGATGTCATATAAAACTCACACAATTTACTAAGAAAAAAAAAATGTTTTTTAACTAGCCTCCTGCACATTTAATGAAGTACTGTTAAAGTAAATTACAGCAAAAGAGAAAACAATAAGAAACCCTTTGGGAAAACTTCAAAAATCACATGAAATTTGCTGCTTTCCAGTAAATACTGAAAACACTGAAGCCACTCCAGCACCGCTGTGTCCACAGTTTTAGCAACAATGGCACTGCTGCCTCCCAGCATGTTCCTACCCACCCCACGTGCAGGGGATCTCAGGCACCTCCTTCTCCCCAGTTCTTGCAGAGATGCTCAGCCCTGCACGTGCCACCTGAGCAGTGTTGGAATATGCCTACAAGACCCTACGTTGGGCAGTAGAGATTTAAGGAGAGGTTTTGGCACACCCTGAACATCTTGGAACAAAGGTAGAACATCCTGATAGTTTGTCTGAGCTGGAAACACAGAGTGAAACAGAATCCATACTAAGCAATTGCTAGCACTCAAGCAAGCTGTGCAATTTTAGTTTTTATTATCTTGCTTTCCTGGAACTCCAGACACAAGTGCTTCATTCTCTGGAAATAATTGCTTTAATCACTGGAAAACGTTTGTGTTTGCTTGTTTTCCCCCCAAATGAATACTTTCATACATCTTTAAACTGGATTATATGCAAATTGTAATAGCATCATACACTGTAAACCTTGAGCCCATAACGATATAGACCCTTACACCGGAAGAAACACTCCACATGCTCACACATAGTCAAAAGCTTATTAGTAAGTATTTTTTAATAACATGTTAATAGTAAATTATTTTAATTGCAATCCAATTACTAGAAATTGTCGCAATCACACATAAATATTTCCCAAATGAAAGGCAGCAGGACTGGCCCTTGTGATACATGCTAGTCAGAAGGTGAATACCTTATCCACGGGGCTCTGGTCCCAGTTTTGCTGGGTTATGCTCCAATTCTGAACCTTTAACACCAAGTGCATATTAGAAACTGCTAGAACAACACACTTCCCTACAGAATTTTATTTACCTGAAAATCAATTGGGAGGCAATCTGCTTCACAGTCAACTGTTTCCCACAGTGGGTGCAAACAGCACTGAGAAACACGACATGCAGTTCCCTGCCAACACCATGACACACGACATGTGCATGCACATGCATTCCCATGCAGCTAGGAATTAAATCTTCAGGTTGTCATCATTTTTGCATAGCACAGAAGTACTGCAGCAGCCTTTTGCTCTCCCAAATGGCAGCACAGGTCGTGGGCAGCACACTCCAACCTACTGATGACCCAGCTTCTTTATATACAACAAGTGTTCTACTTCCCTGAGCAGGAAAGCAGCACATGAGCATGCATGTGGCAAAAGAAGGCAATGACAGTACCTTCAAATGAGATACAGACACCAATAGCATATAATAAGGAAGAAAAATTGACTCACCCCTTCCAACAACAGGCAACAGTTCAAGAAGAACACAAACTCTATCCAAAGAGATACTGCCCCTTCGGCTGCTAACCCTTAACTGAGGGTGAGGAGAGGTGGATCCAGGCTCCAGCCCTTCTGGTCGCTCAGGTGCACTGCTTGCACCTAAGTTAGTCACGCCTTCTCACCTGGTGCTCTACCATGGGTTCAGGCTGCGACCTGACAATTCTGCTGCAGCATGAAACAAGGTGAGAGCTGTGTCTATACAGCCTGTTCTTTTACTGCAATCAGCTAGCACAGTCTCATCAGCATGTGCAGTCACCTGTCAGGAGGAAAGACACTCTGCCAGCACTGATACTCTTGACACTGAACAGGCATTTGGCACTCCCTTAGGTTGAAAAAAAGCACTGATGGCAGCAAACTCAAGCACTACCTGAGGGGGCCCATATACATACATGGTTTTCCTGATGTGCCCTAAGGTTTCAAAGAGTGGAAGGAAAATCTTCTGGAATGTTATGGTTGGGCAGACTTCAAAGTGAGATATGAATTGCATTCATGACCTGAAGAGGCGCCGGCATGGAGCAATGTAGGAAGCTGACATGCAATTTGTGCTGCACAGCTTAATGTGTGTGTTGGCCAATGCACTGACGTCAGGCTGCGACAGCACTGCAAACCTTGGCTCAAACCCACCAGGCAGCTCCTGACGCACAGCTAGATCTCACACCTAACTACACTGACCAACATGCAGTAAGTCATGGAATAACAGAGGAGGAAAATGCAACAATCCAGAAAGATTGCTTCAGCATTCTTTGCTTGCTTTGTTTTCTACCTTTCCTGCAGCACTGACACCTATTTCTTATATATGCTTAATGAAAATGTCTCTGTTTTTCCTCCACGAGCAAATAAGTGAGGATATGTGCAAGTCAACCTGAAGCATCCTTCGAGAAACAGCACACACATCCATGCAGTCTAACTTAGTATGAAGTCCTAATGCTCAACTTAAAAAGCTTTCATCAGTGCTTTGCGTGTGTTACCACACACAGCTTTTGAAGAGCAGAAAGATCAAGGAGCGTAAAACCCACCACGCCCCACAGACTAAATTTTAGAGAGCCCTAATGATCACATCACAAATGAAGTACATCCCACAAGCGGTTTCATCCTGAAGCAGCTCCACCAGTGCACACTATTCAGTCCCACCAGCTGTACCTTGCAACACACAGCCAACCTAACCATGTATTAGCTCAGGATACTGACAAAAACAAACAAACCGAACTGAGGACCACAGTCATCCAAGCCTGGGTTGCAACCCAAGATCCTACATGCTGGCAGCCAACTCCAAGCACTTCAAACTGCATCAACTTGCATTTTAATGACTATCAAGATGCCTTCAAGCAGATAAACAGCAAAAGCAAAGCAGCATCCTCCAGCAGGGGTGGACTGATGTCTTCTGGGCATTAGCTGTTGTGAGAGCTCTTGGGGATGACTGCTGCTTACTTCACCCTCACAGGTGACTGGCTGTCCAGGGCTCGATCTTTGCTTCTGGTTCTTGGTTGGTTTTTTTTGTGAGCAAGAGAGAAATCAGGAGTTTCATGGGTGCAGCTCTGGCAAGGAGTGAAGGTGCTGATGGGGAGCTGCTGCCCTGCTCCACAGATGTGCTTCTCTTGGAGTCCGTGAGGGGAAATCAGAAGCAGATCCAGGCAACTCTGAGCTTCCTGACCCACAACTTTATATTGTAATTACCACTGAATGGATGGATCATGCCTTGAGATCAGTGTTGAAAAGTCCCCAGGAGTTCACAATACAAAAGCTGTACTGCATCTGCTCTGGCTTTCCAGTTAATATCTAAAATAAACAAAGCTTCTAAGAGCCATCCACAACCTATAGAATAGAAACAGGAGAAAGATGTGGTGGCCCCTAACCCTCACGTCAGCCAGTACTCTGCGATATCTTTGACCACCTTGTACTTAGAGGGGATAAAGCAGGGCAAGAGTGAACCTGCAATGTGCTGCTCTGAGCACATGCACAAAGACAAGGAGCAGAGGTGGGCACGTTTTCACCAGCAGAAAACAGCTCTGGAGCACGGTTCTCTTAGCCGGCTCTATATTATCCTGGGTTTTAACAAAGCTTTTAGAGGAAGGGCAATATGCATGTAATTGGCATATGAGGTCTCTGTGGGGTTAAAAGGATGATGAGGGAAAAAAAAAAGAAAGCATGCATTAGTGTGAAAATCATTTTCATGCCCTGCTCTCTCAGATGTGGAATATTTCTTTTGGAAAATAGTCACTTACAAGTTAAGTCTAGGGGATTTTTCCCCCCTTACAAGAATAACTATTTCCTGTGAACTAGAGTTTGGAGAATCTCAGCAGGTTTGAGTTGCAGTTTTGTACAGACAACCATCTAAGAGTTCAAGTGTGTATCAAGGTTTCTTTGAGCCAGACTGGAAATCTTAGGAGAAAAAAACACTATTGCAAAAATTCCTGTATACCTAAATTTTGGTCAAGGTGGAAATAGCTTGTTCCCTTTTTGCAGTGGCTCAGTGTTTGCACTTTCAGCTTGGCTGCAAATGAGAGACACAGGCAGCTGAGAGGAAACAATTCAATGAAGAGATCAGCTTGCATGCACCCAGCATGCAGGAAAATCTCCTGGGGGAACTGAGGCCTGTGTGAGGATCATGGAGTTAAACACATTAAAAATGTGAGATGGTGGGCGCTAAACAGTGTGGCTATTGTTTGCATTGGGCTGCTCCATCTTTCAGAAAAAGCTGGGAATAACAGGGATTTAGCCTCACAACATAGGGGATCCAACATTACTGAGGTTTTCTCAGCCCTGAGTACGGTGCTCTTGCAGAAGCTCATGTCTTTGAATGAAAAAGGAGGGCTAACTGAGTGTCTGATGTCAAGCCCCAAGCACCCTCAGGTCCTTCAGCCCTGGGCTCCAACCTGGAGCCTGTGCTGTGTTGCACTGCCAGAGTGGGCAAAAGCCAGGATTTGTGTCAGTCCCTTCTGCCTTGCAGGAAAAGGCTGACGAGAGCAATCTCTGTAGATCGCTTCGAAGCACGAGAACTGCTGCCAGGTTCCTGCCTTCCCATCCCAACGTGTGCTCCCTTAATGAAGGGATGAGCAACAGCGCCAAAGGACCTGTTCATTCTGCAGCAAGAGATTCAGAGGCTTGGTGGCTGCAACATAATGAAAAGGAGAAGCCAGAGTCCAAATACCAGGTCAGGTTTTATTAATGCCATCCATAGTCCTTCCAGAAAGCCAGAAATGTGTTCTGACTGTGGGACTGCCTGCAGTATTATACTGATGGTTCTGGCTGGTCTTATGTTGTTTGTTTGTTTTTTAATGTAGAAAAGCTCCAATCTGTTTCAAAGCACAGAGGCAATTCTCACTGCAAGTCCTGCTCTCTGGGGCAGGGAGAGGGAAGGCAAACCAATTATCTCCCCAGACAGAAGGATGAGCTCTGTATGGGCGGTTAACATATGATGGCTGAGCACAACCAATGTTGGCCAAATGCAGGCATGGCTTCAATACCATGCCTGGCACAGCCAAAGAGACCTTCCACCAGAGGTATCAGCAAAAGGGATGGGAAACCGTGGGGCTCCAGACTGGCTTTTGACTTTCCCAAACCTCTGTTCTTACGTTTATCAGGCAAGTATTTGTTTCTGCTGCTTTTCTGCAGTGAGAACAGTGAGACTACAGCTCCTGCTTGACTAGGAAGGTGCAGTAATCCAATACAGCAATCATCTCCAGGATTATCAAATGGGTCTTGATGCCTTTGATGCCGAGTAGGATGGGTCCTCTCCCACCTGAGGATTCATGTCCTCCACCATGATCCATCCATAAGAATAACCTCTGAAACAAGCAGTGGTGCACTTTCCTCTTGTACACAGGCATGTTATCAAATGTCCTGAGATGGAACACCTGGAGCCAGTCATTAAATGATGATGTTTGGGATGGAGATCTTGGGGTAAAGAGAGGCAATGCAAAATCCAGCCCCTGGAGGACCATCAGGCCTCCTGGGCTCCAACCCAGAAGCCTGGAGAGAAGAGAGGGATGGCTGCCCTAGCATAAGCAAAGCACAGTGGTTAAATAGAGGCTCTAAATTCACAACGTGCACATACGGGAATAATTAACTAAGTTCTAAACTTCAGAAAATAAGTGGGTTTTTTTGCAAATTCAGAGATTTCTAAACTCCTGACTGTTTGTGTATGTTCAGCTTGGCCGTGTTTATAAGAAAAGCATGGAAACTCTTCAAGTTTACAGGAGGAAATGCTGCAAACAAGTGCAAAGAAGCAGCAAGGGGAATAAATATGTTCATCTGGTTCATTTATTTATTTAAATACTGTTTATATATAACTGGCACAGATAAGGAAATTCTTGGCAAAGTTGAGATGGTTTAGTGCTTGAGCTTTCTTCACTGGCGTTTGCTCTTACATCTGTTCATCAAAACTTGCAAGGTTACAGCTGTCAGGAGGGGCAGATGCCTTTTGTTTCATTAGCTTGACAATGGCTATTTGACATACCAGTGTAATATTTCAATTATGAAGGCCACTGGTTTGTCTGCGTAATAAGAAAAGTCCAGAAATGATGTGAGATCCCTGTCTCTTTATGACACTGACCTTCTAAAATGGGAAGGAGAAAAGAGAGAAAAGTCTAAAGCTTTCTAGCAGTAAGGAAGGCACTTCTTTGTTCCTGTGAGAGAGCCGTATTTTCAAGTCAGGGCTGATGGCAGCTCCTTGCATGAACTGCAGTTGGCAGTCCTGGAATGCAGCAAAATGTTTAAAGTTCACAGCAGAACGCCTTCACAGCAAACATCACTCTGCTAGCAAATCCTCCAAAATACCACAGTACATAAACCAGAGAACTGATATAACATTTCATTGCTTATAGGTCTTACTGCCCTTCAGCAGGTCAAAAATAGAAGGACGAGCAGAACTTCATTTCCATTAAAAGTCACTGATGTTCTCCACATAGATTTTTTTCTTGCTGATGGTCTGCCCCACAGCAAGCTATGGGCTCCTTGCATGTGGAAATGGAAATGGAAATGTCTGACCCAGCACCTAACCAATATTCATTCTATATTTGTGGTACAAATAATATTTGTAACATACTCTGTGTGCAGTGGGAAAAAAAACTGTATTGCAATTTTCTCCAGTAGGATACTCGATACTGCCATGAGATTTCTGTTGTAGTTAAAGCACTTTTAACTCAGTACAGCTCCCACAGCAGTGGAATAGACCCGAGGACCAACCTCTTCTGCCCTTCTAGACAAGGCTGACTTGCTAATCTATTAAGGCAAGCTGCCTATTCTCATATTTTAAGTAGGATTTCTGCTGGTATTAGATGTTCTATCTTGACTGGAAAAGATCAATGCTCGTGGAAAACTCACTTCACCACGACAGTTCAGATGAACTTATCCTGCCCCAGCAGGCACATGGTGAGGGCAGAAGACCTCCGTGGTGTTGCTGGCCCACTCTGCTCAGTACAGATGCCCAGATCTCACTCTTCCTCATCTGCAGCTTTAGTAATCAAACTGTAGATTGGCATCAAGTGTAAGGTTGAAATGAAACATCCCTTTCTCCTGATGCAACAATCACTCATCTCCTCTGAACAACACCATCAAATCCCTCCTTCTGCCCAAACAACTTGAGTCCCAAAGGCACAGATGGAAGGAAGTGTTTTTGGGTCTCGTGTGACAAAACAGAGAAGTGTGAGTGGCTCCCATCCATGGAAGCCACTGCTCCTCACCCTATCTGTGGCTGTCACAAGTGTCACAGAGGCATTGCTGCAAAACACAGCAGCAGATGTGTTTTGCAACAACGCATAAATCCTTTAAGTCTTGCTTTCGGAGTCTGGCAGACAGGAGTACTGCTGGGAAAAACAGAAGTCTAATAAAGCATTCCAAAACTTGGCTTTAATAGGTTAAACAGTTGCCAGCCTTGCCTAAAGATGCAAATGAAACATGGCTTCAATTTCATAGATTGCTGAGAGCTGCTTCAGCTCTATGGAAGGAGTTAGATGTCAAGTCAACTTTCTTTATTAGCTCCTGCCACAAGTCTGCTAACCCAAACGGGGCTGAAGCACGACAGATATTGCAGAAACAAAGGGAGAACAAAACGCCAGTATTTATAAACTGGAAACTGTGCCTGGCTCACAACGGGGGCATCACTGCGTTAAATATTGCACTCTATCAGGATTTTACAATCCAGCGGGGTCACGCTGTCTGCAACACTACAAGGAGAAATTTAATCTTCTGGAAGCTGATGAACACGGAGTAGAAAGTGCCTCTGTAGGTTTTCAATTCAAAAATAACCAGAGCTGGAACATTTTAAATCACTCTGGCCGCAGCATCCTCTGCTTAAATCTGTCTAAGCTAGGAGCTGATCCGCACTTCTCGCACCACAGTGAGGATTTGTTCTTGCGCAAAACATCTTGGGCCAGATCTGGTCTTGGCTGTGGCAATGCAGGCTCAGGAAAAGCTGTGCTGATGCGTCAGGCTGACTTGAGGAGCAGCCTGGCACAAGCATGCAAGTCCATCCCCAGATCTCACCTGTGGAAAAGGAATAGGAACTTCCAAGATCCTAAGAAGTTATAGGGAAACTCTATGGCATCACAGAGAAGTCTGGAAAACATTCCTTCAGAGACTGGAACAAATATCTTAGAGAATAACATCTCAAAGGAAAGTTTTTCCCATTGTGTGCTCACTTGGGTTCTGTGGGAGGGATGAATGTGAAAGAGAACCTCCATGCCCCAGAGCTGCAAGCTGCAGCTGAGCACGCAGCCAACACTAGCCATGCTTCCAGCAACGCATTTCTACAATAAAACAGAACCAAAACCCAACCACATACAGGTACGCAGAAGGTAACCGGACAAAAGCACAAAAACGACATGTCCTTTTAATGGCCACAAGCCCTTCCAAAAAGCTATGTCTTCCTTGCATTGAATCGTAGCACTGAAATATGAACTTCATTTAGCTGATTTCAAGACAAAATGTGAAGTTAATTGCTACAGCCAAATAACCTCTGCCTCCTACAGAAGTAAGGAACCGACCTATTACACCTTCAGAAAAGCAGCTAATTGCTTAAAATACATACACTGCTGTTCAGGAACAGCTTGAATTTTTTCCATCTGCAGTGAAAACCATCTGTTCTGCATGGTGGATTTCATGGCTTTTCAGGTCCATTTCTAAATTGAAATGGATGTTTTAATGATGAAAAATGGGGAGAAGCGATGAATACTTCATTAAAGCACATTATTTCCATGTCAAACTTCTATTCTCCTGGCTGTAAGCAAAAATAATGTCTGAGTAGAGTCAGCGTCTTGGGTTATCAGAACTGCAGATGCCTCTTGGTATTCAACTGAACAAACAAGTTATTTCATAACCTGCAAATGAAAATGATTCAATAATTCAGAACTTTTTTCTGCTAATGAAAAACAGAGTTCTCAAATTCTTTAAATTACTAACATGAAATGCATAAGACACAGAAGGGATCGCATTTTTATCCATTTGTTTTCAGTGCACCACTCCTACAGCCACACAAAAAGCCTCAGCAGGTTTAGCCTCACCCAGCAGCTCCTTTTGCAAACTGTGTTTAATTATTTTAATGAGAGTTGAGTATGCAATTTCCTACACACAAGCACATGACAAGGAACCAGCAAACTGTAGAAAACATTCACATTCTCACAAATAAACACGCACTGTTTTTCTGTAACTTTTCTCAGTCTATTTGCCAGCTGCCATATATTTTTGGACCGAAGCAAGTGTTTGCTCAAGCATAGAGAAATGATAACACAAATATCTAAACAGAGCTTTCTTTTTTGCTTAGGTGATTTATTAAACCAGTGAGAAGTTTCAGCATGGCACAATATTGGAAAGAGTAGGTAGGAGAGAGAGTGTTGGAATTTGGACTGAAATACTCAAAGCCTTCAGAACCATCGAGAACCAGAAGCAACATGCAGCTGCCTGGGCAGTGTTTCCTGGGCTGGGACTTCCAACACAAGAGCTCTTGGAGTCCTAGGGACATTCATGGAAATGACAGCAGATTAACATGAGACAGCCAGATACGGAAACCCTTCTGCTGAGCCCCTCCCTCTCTGAGCTTAGGGGCGCAGCACTTCAAACTCTATGAGCTCAAGATGTCTTCTGGGACATCATAACTTCAGCCTTGGTCTTCTTAAAACACAGACCACAAAGGCTGGGGCTGCACCCTCCTCAGAGGTAAAAAACACTGGGCTAGGCTACAGGACAGTACTCCATTGAAAAACCAACCACCACAGGATTAACTGAGAAAACTTCTGCATTTTCAGGCTGATTAAGCAGAAGGAATCTTCCATATTCAACCAACTGGGGTGTAAGGAAGAAAACGATGGCAAAAGAGATTTTGGGCAATCGACACAGAAAGAAATAGCTTTGAAGCACTAATGTTTTGCTTGCTTGCTGCCATTTTCTTTCTTCATAATTATTTTTGCACTGAAGTTTTAAGATGGCATTAACAAAATTCTCACTACAAAAACTCCAGCACATCAATCTCAGGGAGAAGGCTTTCCACTGCTGCCAAGGTGCTGCACTGGGACTTCCATTAGGGATTCCATCTCTTCTGTTTGTTCCTAAAGCATAAGAGACAGAGACTTTACAGCTAAGCAAGACCTATCCATTTATACCCACAAGTCAGTCTCTCGGACCTACAAAGTGCATTTATTTAAAAAACACCATTTCGTACACCCACGAAGGGGAGGTTATGAGTGGATTACATCGAAAATATTGAAAACCTTTTCATCACAATAAAAAATATTATTGCAATCCTGTCACACGCTGCCAAAGCCAACGAACAATATGCGATCTGATTTCCCAGCGCTGAGATGACTGGCGCCTTTGAGACCAGTTTTGGCACCAGTATGAAACACGTTTCTGTCGATTCCAGGAACCAGAAGCAACAATGTAAATTTAACTTTCGAACCAGATGTAGAAGGACTTCAGTTAAAACATCTGCCCATCATTAACTCTGCTCTGCAGCAGCAATCCAAGGGCTGATCCTCCAGGTGACCGTGGGGTGTATATATTATCCACAGCACAGCAGTTATTTCATACAGCAAATGCTGTGTTTAACTTGGATCCAGACCTTAAAATATTCTTACACAGTTTAAAAGTATGGCTTGGAGCCAGATGGGATACAAGGATTTTCAGTTTGGGTTTATTTTCCTTTCAGTAAGTATATGCCATATAAAGCCCTTGTACCAAACCAAAACTTAGTCCATATGAAAGAGAAGAAAAGGCAAGATTCAGAAATACGTGGCCTGCCAAATATCTTTATGAAATGAAAAAGAACAAAAGGATTGGAGACAACATGCCAAATCACAACTACAATAAATTTTACCCTCTCTTCCAAAAAATAGAAAATGTCTTAAAAAGAGTTTGCAAAAGCTTCATTTTTTAAGTGTGAAAATTTTAAGTATGGAAATACAGAGGTATTTAATTCAGTCTACTCTATACCTTCACATAACTGCAGGCTTAAAACCAGGACCCACCTAGGTCCTAGTTTAGGATTCCCTTCTCAGAAGGGATGCCACAAAAAAACTCCTTGCTGTTCACTCTGCTGACCACCTCTCCTCCTCGGGGCAAACAAGGCAGAACTTCTAGGTAAAACAGGAGGGAAGGATACCTGAGAGGTACCACCTTTAATTTAATTTAACTGTGTTAATTCATATTATTGTTCAACTTTTATGCAGAAAATGAAGATATTTAAATTCCAGACATCAGATCAGCTGTGTTTGCAGCAGCTGGTCCAAGTACAGCCTCGGGTAACCAGGCTCAGCATACGCACTATAAAACAAGCCCCATATCTGGGAGGAGAAAGTCAAGGGTGATTCCAGGGATCCCTGCCCATAAGCCATTTGTTCTCTTCACTGGAGGTTGCCTTTCAGTCACAATTGTGCCAAGCTGGGGTAGACCTTTTCCCCTTATGTCATTTTTGTAACATACAGACAAGCGTTTATTATCAGAAAAATAACTGATTGAAATTCTTCTCTACTAGGAATAATAACTAAGAAAGGAATATTAGTTGTGACTGGAGAGAGATGATGGGGGACAAGTAATGCCTACACTCAGTCACTGGAGAAAAGTGCTGAATCGTAAAACACATCACTTTTAACTGCAAAGCCCAAGATGCTCTTTTCATACATGCAAGAGAAGTGCCTGACTACACTACAGTTCCTGGGCTTTGCCACCCAGCTGTGTGGCCTTTCCTTCTTTGCAGAACGCAGGAAAGCTGTGAAGTTAAGTTCGAGTTTGCCACATATTTCTTCTACTTAAACCTTTATGAAAAGGAGGGGTTTCATGTTCTCTGCAGGATTTCCTTTCTATTCCCTTCTTCTGTTGGTTGGCAGCGATGCTATGCAGTGTTGCTCTCCTGCTTTTTCCTTTCACCAGAACAGTATTTTTATTGATTTCCACACTGGAGTTGCTGGTGATTGATTTGTCTTAGAATGAAGCTTTTTTATTACAAAACATGGAGAAGAAAATGGATCTTTCCTATCAGCAATTAAGTTCTAACTGCTCACCTTTTTTACTTTTTTTTTTTTTTTTTAATATTTCAGGCAGTATTCAAAAAAAAAAAAAAAAGAAAGAAATCTATTAGAGTAATTATTTTAAAATCCTACTCTCAGAGGCTTGCACAAAACCACATTTTTTTATGTTAAATCCCTGCTTACAGGAAGATCACAGAAACCATCCACGAATGCCTTCTCCTTAGAATTGAAATCCATAATCTTCGGCTGAATGGGGACACACCCCACACAGTACTTGCTTCCCAAAGGGCACTGGATACACCTTGGTGCAGGTTTTTGAGATCCTGAGTCTGTCATCTTCCACTGAGAGGCAATTTTAGTGCAGGACACAGCAAGCCAGGCACGCTTTCCAGAAATACCAAATTGAGATTACATAAAACAGGTGCAAAGGTTGAAAAAGAAGAAAGGTCTTGATTAAACAGTTTATGGCATTTCAGATGGCGAATGCAAACAAAACAATATCAGTGACCTTAAAAATGAACAAAAGCAAGAGGTCCTTGGAGGCAGAATAGATGGCTTTTTTTTTTTTCCATGGCTGAGATAATGCTTGGACTGGAGGTTTTAAATGTATTGTTCTCAGTAAATCCAGTTCAGGGACAAAACTCCTGGAGAATATTTGATTTCTGGCATGAAAACTACTGTGTTGAAATAGAATATCATTCTGCAATAAGTTCTATTTCCAAGGCTTCAGAATGCTATTTTCTGGAGATTTGGACTGGCTTACTAATCATTTTCATGGATGGCAAGTAAAAAACAAAAGAAGTTGCTCTGAAGGGTACTTTATTTTTCTTTCTTATGTAATGGACTTGTTTTGTTTCAATTTTTCCCATAGGAAACAGCTGATATTAGCAGTACCCAAACTCTGGAAGAAATGTCAACAGATGAGACATGCAAAAAACTTCCACACTGCTAAAAGTAATGTTCTCCTTTATTACATGAATATGTTCCCAAGAAATCTTGAAGTCTCAGGCATCCACATATACTTTTCCTACTGTTATCCAGTATTGAGAGTGTTCCTTAACATGGTCCTTTATCAGCAACGTGTCCTGAGCTGGATCACTCCATTTGCTTGGTAAAAAAAAGACCAAATCTAAAGAGAATGCAGATGTGCACTTGACAAGGAATTTCCTGCAACACTAGTCCTAGACCAGGCCTTTTGCTTACCTCAGTCTCATATGGAAAATTGTGAGGTTTTCCAAAACACTCCTCCTTTTTGCCCGAGGTGATGGTTGACGAGGGCTCACTCTTCTCAAGGATGAATACTTCCTTCTCTTGGGAACAGCTTCACAAAGCATACAGCTGAGTCTATAAAAAATAAAGGTTTTGGAAACCAGACATTCCCCTGACCCTCTCAGACCAAGATAGCCTTGAAACTGGATTGCTACCATGTCACTGCACTGGAGGAACAGCAGCCACGCTCTGGAGCTGAGCTGAAGTAAGAAGAAAGTGATGATGGTTGGCTGGTGGATCCCTGGGGAAAAACCTCCAAAAGCAGCCTCCAGGATAACTTAGTAATTTCTCTGTAAGGCTATTTCCATTTCTAAGAATTAACCAAACAAGACAGCTTTCACAGCCAAAGCTATAGCTTCAATCTAAGGAAGAATTAATACAATAACATATTTTTTTAAGGCTTTTGAGAACAAAAACCTCTAAAGAAGTTGTAGACATGGGTTTCTAGATGACCTAAACACACAAAAAATGGGTGAAGTCTCACCGGAAGCTTTCTACAATAGGCCTCTCCACAAGACACCAATACCAGAAATGACCACAGTCGCTGAACCTTTAGATATTAGTAAGCATTGTTAAGATTCCCTCTCAGACTTCTCCAGGCTAAACAGCACCAGGGCTCTCAGCCTTTCCTCATAAGGGAGATGCTCCAGGCCTCCAATCATCATTGTGGCCATTCACTGGACTCTCTCTGGAAGATTCCCAAATTTTTCGGAGGAGCTGAGACTGGGATGTGGCATTTCAGATGTGGTCTCATCGGAGCAGAATAGAAGAGAATAACCTCCTCGACCTGCTGGCCATGCTCTTTCCAATGCACCCCAGGATATCATTGGCCTTCTTGGCCACAAGGGCACACTGCTGGCTCATGGACAGCCTGCTGTCCACCAGAGCACTCAGGCCCTTCTGGCAGAGCTCATTTCCAGCAGATCAGTGCAGCAGCTTGTCTCAGTTCTCCTTGATTAATCCTCACTTTGCTTTCAACTAACGGATGTCTTCATGGTGACTTTCTAAGAGCTAGGGATGGATAGGGGAAAGACAGAAAGACCATCATTTCCCAGAACCACCGTTTACTTTCTCTCCCACAACCAGTGAAACAGCAGTGCTTGGACTCACATGGATTGCTTCTGCCCATTCTCCATCACCATGACTGAGCAAACCTCACAGTACACTTACCACACTGCACTCACTTCCCACATTCACCCTTCGCTATTTCAGACGGTGGCATCAGGCACGTAGTTACAGCTGTCTCATACACAGTCATTTCTTTCTCTCTCCTAAAACAGGAGCATTTTTCCATCAGTTGCTCTGCTGTGTTATCTGTCTATATGGGGCAACCCAAGTGCATTGGGTTTTGCCCATAAAACAGCTTAAAGACGCACTATAAAATACGTATTAGGTGAAAACCCTGTTGTGCTACCTTCTTTATACTGCTCACCAGAAGTAGCCTTCCTTTTACACATCAGTCTGCAATGTACACCACTCCTCGGAAGACTTTCCCATGTTTTTGAGGCTTCAATAATTGCCCTGTTCCTGTATCGATTTAAATGCTAAGTAAATACTATTCAATCAAAATTACTAGCCAGGGTTTGGCAGCTGGCACAGCAGCTCCCAGAAGCATGTGGGAATATAACTAGATGACAGCTAAACAGTTGTTTTCCAGCACAGAAGCAGCAAAAATAATGCTCACACAGAGGGCAACTCAGTGCCAGCTCCAAACTTGTGCCAGTTAAGGTAAACAACCATTTCATCTTCTTGCAGAGAGAAAGATCATCAACTTTTTTATTCTAAGTGGCCCTGAGAAAGTTCTCAAAGACATATTGAAAAATTAATGTTAAAATTAATATGAGATGGGCTTCAGCGAGATGGACATTTACATGCAGAGCAAGAAAGAAGCGGAAGAACATCACCAAAACCTAAATAAGGCATCCTAAATAAACACTGTAGAACAGATTCATGGAAACCATAACTAACTCCATCACAACTGCTTGGACTCAGACAGTGCCCAAGCCACACAACTGCCTGGGAAGCCTTGTTCCCAAATTAACAGTTTCTGCTTCTACTTCTATCCTAAAGCTGAGTTACTGCATGAAACTCTCCAACCCTACTGCACGCACGCTGGGAGATGAAAGTCAAGCAAGCTTTCCCTTAACAACCTTCCCAAACTCCTAATGGCACGGGGGACTGGGCAAATGTTGCTCAAATTAAGGTCATGTAAAATTTACACAAGCGCTCATACAAGTCAGCAATTATTAGAACGACCTCAAGGCTCAGACAGAAATCAAGAGCAGGGAGAGGCTTGTTTTTCTGCAGTACTTGAGTAGCAGATGGTGACTTCTGCTTCAACCTTCTGAAGAAAAGTAGCCTTGAAAAAGGAGATTTACCAGTTTAATTAACACGATATTCAGAGGAATACCAAATGTCTAAAACTTGGACAATTCCCATGGTTTCACATAAACAAAACTCAAAAAGCTCATTTAGCATCCTTTTGGAACATGCATCTGAAGTTCCCAGTGCTTCATTCCCTGTGTTTTCCAATTGTATTATGCAGAGAAACCAGTTGAGCTCCGCTTGTAAAATGCTGCATGTTCTGCAGCTTCCAGCAGAGACTGAGCCCCTCCATGTTTCATCTGCACTTCATTTGCCAGTAAGGAGAACAAATGTCCAAAATCTCTTCCGTTTGCAATGTTTCCATAGAGCAGTAGAGAAGTCCCATTAATGCATGGCCATCCTCTAAGCAACTGCACTGAGGGGCCCAGCAATCTCACAAGCTTAAACCCAATTTAAGGAAATAAATGAGTCAAGATCTAAGAAGTCTGGTAAAGAACCAGCTGAATATTAAGCACTCAGCGATGGGTCAGAAGGCAACAGCACCACATTTGTAAGAGCAGAAATCAGCCTGTGGCCAAGTACTCAAGCAGAGCAAATACTACTGTATGTCTTGCACTGCTTGGAACTGAAAGCACAGTTCTCTCTCAACAATTCTGAGCAGCAGAAAGCAGAGCAGTCTCCCTCTGCCCAAAGACAACACAACACACACGGCTGTTCTCCCTCACAAGGTGCAGAACATAGTGTTTACACGAGAGTGACATTTCACAAACTGTGTCTCCATTACCCTCCTGCTTACTGCTTTGACTATGGCAGCATTGAGCTCGGACTGACGCATGTCAGCAGGAATCAAAATGCTCTGTTTCAGCTAGTGCATGCAGACAGACCGAGAGCAATTCCATTGCAGACTGAAAATAAACAGTTCTAACCTGTACGTCCAAGGTAAACACAAACGACTCCTTTAAGTGAGTTGACATATAGCCGAGATTTCTTCAAAGCTTTCTCACACTGCTAAAAAAGTACACACAGTGTTGACTTCCATCAGCACAAATGTGATGCCAGAAAGCACATGAAATAATCCCATGAGCAAACAAGCACTGCCACAGAAGTGAAGGTGACACCTATTTTCCCCCTGCTTACCGCTGAATGGAAACCACAGGCAAGCACTGCACATTGCAGAAAAGAGTTGGCCTTAAAAGAAACAAACAAAAAAAAAAGTGGAAGAAAAGAGATATTTGTTTAACACAAATTATCTGTTTCTTTTACCCCAACATATTTTTATTCTGGTGACAGTGACACTGATTTCCCACATGCTGTTTCACACGAACATCCCAACTGAGCCTTTGGTTCAAAGGCTTTCACACTCAGGATGACACATCTTCTGGAAGACACAGCGTAACAGCACTGCAGCTCCACAGCTCAGCTCCATCTGCTCTACGTACCCAGGCTGTGTGCCTGTGCAAACACTGCTGCAACGTCGCCAGCTGTGCTCAAAGAGCATCCTCACCAATTTCTGCAGTTCTACTTCTCTGTAAATACAGTGCCGTGTTTTTATCAGGTTGCGGAGCGATAAAGAAAACGCTCGTGCTAAATCTTCCAGTCCATGAACACAGAAAGGAGATGTACAACCAAAGGAACTGGGAACTCCGAGTGTTTTCAGCTACATGAATGCACGGGTGGTATATCTTGGCAAAACCTCAACTGTATCAGATCTGCAGCAAAAATATACTGATTTCTGTCACCGGCTTCCAGCACTCATTCATCACGTCCTGCCAAATGAAAACCTACTCATTGCCATCAACAAACTCTCGCTCTGTGACGGGAGAAATCGTTCAAGTTAATCTTTTTGACAAAGTATTCGATTCAACAAAATAATCTGCTCCATATAGCCTGGAAGCTTGGCTACTACGAATGCGAGTGGCTTGGCTGGAGCCAATGAAGTTACACTGATTTATATCAGCTGTTGCTCCAGCCAAAATTTCTCTCCATTTCAGTAGAAATGCGTTAGTCAAAATCCTCAGGGAACCCTGGGATGTATTTTCACACGTTAAAGCTGCTGATGCACTTGGACAGGCTCCCAAATTTATTTCAGAGGACAAGCTGAAAAACGTATGGTCATGGGGTATCCTTTAAAACAGAGCTGTGCGTGGCAAAACTGACCTTCACTAAACACATGCAGTCAAAAATTAGACCAAAACAAGAGCACATTAAAGCTGTCCGTTGATTTAGAATATTGTGGTCACAGTATGTTCTCTTTAAACAAGAGGACAGCGGGCATTCAAACGAGGATTTGGGTCCAGAAACTTCCTTTGCCATTCTTTGTTACGTGCAGCACAGCACCAGAGCCATCATGTTCAATGAGTGCTGCTGTCCAACATCCCACCAAACGTTAGTCCTCATTACTCCAGGCTCAGAAAGTCATTTTAACATCACTTCATGCTATAACTGATAACCTCACAAAGAACATGCATGCATTGGTCTTGAGTTATGCTCTTTTTCATTTACCATTTCCAAAATACTTCCCTTTAACGTTTAAGAACTTCTTTATTTTTATTACCAGTTTGTTATAACTGAAAATGCAAAGCTCAGCGTCACAACTAGAAAGTTGCAAACCTTTAAACAAGCCTGGGATGATCCAAAGCAGATGCTCTGTGAATACAGCATAACCACAAGGGCCATGAAGCAGCAGATCTGTATGCATTCTATACAGAAAGTGAGTGCCAGAGCTTCTCAGCTCAGAGCTCTACTTTATCAGCTTGGGGTTGAAAGGTAATTCTTTGCTATTAAAATGACCTGAGTTGTTGTTTTAAGCCCAGCTGCAGAGTTCTTCCTGAGAGGCTAGAGGGGTGGGAGAAGCGGGCTGGCTCATGAATGCCCCCATACTGAATGCATCTTGTGGGGATGCTAACAGGCAAGCTCTGGGAGCCAAGCAGTAATTATGGCTAAAAGTGATCAGCAAGCAACAGTTACTGAATAAACTGGCAGGTTCAGCACTACACATTCCTCCAGATGTGCCATGGTGAAGCAGATCTGGGGCTCCCACAGTGCAACTTCTAAGAGATGGTCACAGCAGTGCTGCCCTTGCAGTGCTGCGCAGCAAATAACAGCACTGTGGCTGTTTATTCAGTTTGGCCCCCTACAATATCATCAAGAAAAACATTTTTTTGTAATACAACATTGTTTTCAAGATTATTACAGGCATTACATAGACTCATAAGCACCTTCTGTCATCACTCTTGCATTAACACAGGCTGCAGATGTACACAGCTGCAACAAGCACTGCCACTAAGGAAGATGTAAGCTTAAAGCCTGGGGCAGTAACCATTTTTCCCCAGAAAGTCACACCTCAGCAGCCTTTTATGATTTTATGACTACAGATTAGTTTACTGCAGAAGACGGCACTCAGCAACGTGCATTTAATGGTTGTTGTAGTATACAACAGCAGAGAAAAATGAATATTTTAATATTTACTCCTAGAGATGTTGCATGAGCCAGAAGCAAACAACTCTTCTGACTACCGAGGTGATCTTTTTCTGGCAGCTCAATGTAATGTTCCTTGTGCTGGGACAAAAAGCTGGGCTCAATACTGACACCCTCCCCTGCAGGGCTGCCTTGTTCCTGGGTTGGGAGGAACATGCCATTTCCAAGCCTTGCCTTCAAAGCTTTGCCCACACAAAGGAAGATTAACACAACCCCAAGACAGCAAAAATATGAAGGAAATTCCAAAATAAAACACTGCTTGCAAACCTCATAATTCTTGTGCAATAAAAAACTCAGAGGTAAGTAGAAAGGAAATAAAATGAAAACCTCCATTTGGTGCAATCTAGCTACAATCATAACCCTAACAGCCACAATTATTTAGCGTAGCTCACATTCCCCTAGTGTTTTTTCAGATAGTAAGTACATCAAGCCCTGGGATTTTTTAATAGACTAATTACTCTGTTATTATTTTACCTGTTAGCAATTTATAACAGCAATTAATAGGAGGGCAATGAAGCTATGCAGCGAGAGCAATGCCCAGGCTTGGAGAAGAGATGCAGTGTGCCACAGCAGCTTCACACCAGGTCCTCACCTCCTTCTTCCTGTATCAACCAAGGGATAAGCTGCAACTCTGCCCTCCTAGCTCAGTAAATCCTTCTCTCCTGCTCCAACAAACTTCAGATATTGACCTAGTGGGTGCTTTGGCTTAGCCTAGGAGGTGCCAGGAAGCACCAGGCCATCCAAGCTAGGCTCTGCCTGCTCAGCCTTTCTGCTTTGAAAGACATCTCCCCACCACTACCCTTCTCCTCTGAGGAACAGTAGTCATCATCCCTGCACATCCCTCCCCCAAGCACCTTTGCCTCCTGTTCTGCCCTTTGCTCATCTTCCTGCAGTCATTGCAGAAAGTCCATCTTTGAAGAAAAAAACTCAGTGTAAGGATCTGCATTCTTCTTAGCTTCTCCTTTCACCACCTGCAATTTGAGAGTTCTCACCATGCACACACTGTGTTTGGATAATGCCTTGGCCAACCAACTGAAGAAACACGTTAAAAAGAAATTGCCATGGAGACTCAAAACCCACTATTTCAGCTGCTACTCTCAGTGGATAGGGCTTACGGTAAGTTTAGAGTGAGATGAATGTACTCTTCTCCCATCTCAAGGGTCTTCTGCAGGAGACCTGCCATCAAATTTTTTTCCAGCAGACATCTATCAAAAGAGAGCAAGGCGAGACAAATGTGGGAGGGAAGGCAGACAGAAGACGAAATCGGAGAGAAATGGGAAGCCAAAGGGTCACAGAAAACCGAAAGACAAAAAGTAAATCGTCCCAAAAGCACTGCTGGCAGTAAGTCTGTACATATGTTTTTTTCATCCACTGGTTCTTCTTAGTTCCACTGGTTCTTCTCAGTTAAGAAAGCCTGAGCCTTGCAACACAAGGGCTGCGTCACCTTCTTCAGTGGTCAGTGGGGTCTCTGTAGCTGCTCGCTCACACCTGATTTACTTTGCTCAGCAGCTGAAGGCATAGCATGAGATAACCTAGGAGTGAATTAGTCCAGCCGAAGATTAGTGTGAGATCTTTTCCAAGAAGACTTGTCTCAATGAGGTGACGAGAAGAGGAGTAGTTGATGGCCTCAGACTGACACATGTACCCCTGGGCAGTATGAAAAGGGGAAAAAGGAAAAAAAAGGCACCAAGTTCTCCTTTAGTGCTTCTGTTTCATTCAATTCAAAAAGAAAACAGAAGTTTCTGCCAATTCTTCCAAACATTCACTCTCTTCTTATCATTGCAGCAGCCATACCCTCCTTAAAAAAAAGGCATCAAGTGCAGACTACCATGAGAATGAGCTCTCTCAACAAAAGCCTAGTACATCCCATGTCTTCAAGTAGTCCAGGTACTGGCAAGCTGCTTGTCCTCACATCCTCAACCAACAGCAACCCTTACTGCCAAGATCTGAGCACATCATGTACTAACTGAAGCAGAACTATGAGTCCCAGTGACTCACCTCAAGCCTAGCACAGCCGTCCAGCTGCTGCCCTTACCTACCTCTGACAAAGGGCTGAAAGCCCCTCTACAGATTTGAGCTTGACATGTTGACAGTACTTTGCAAAAAGGATTTTCCAGGCTGAAAATATGGGAGGAAAGAGGAACGCAGCAAATGCTTCAGGTCTGTGAACCCTTCCAGCCAAACAAAACCACAATCTGTAGATCAGTGCATCTGTGGTTTTTACCCTGCGAGAGTCTCAGCTGTTGCTCTTTCTGTTGCAGGGGAAAAACAACAACAAAAAGAGAAGGAATAAGTAAATTAGCACAGTTTCTTCCAAGGTCTCCGTGCACTAACCCCAGTATATAATTACCACACTGGCTTCTTTTGGGACAAAGACACATCGAGCTGGTTGCATTTCAGAAAAGAACAAGACTACTTTAGCTATCTTTGAAACAGAGACAACATCATGATCTGTGTTGCTAAGGTCACAACCCTTGCCCTGTTGCTTCTTGACACCAGCTCCAACTGGGAAGGACGGAAAACAAAAGCTGGGGTTGGGGTGAGCTTTTTGTTTGCTTGTTTCTTTTAAGCATACTTTGTTTCTTTAAACTGAACATGCAAATCTGATTATCAGCTGCTTGGTGGAAAAAGTGCAATTAGATTTGAAAAAGTGTAGCCAGCAGTGAATGTGCATACAAAGTAACTCTGGAGTGTAAACAAAGTTGGTTTCAACCCTTCCACTTTTTTCCTTTTCATCAGTTTGCAGAGATTATGTTCAACTCTTTACTTTTTTAATCACATTTGAAAGCATTAATTTTGTATAAACAGTCCTGATTTCAAGTGCAAACAGTACTTAATTAGAACTGGTGGGGAAATGGTTTTAGGTCCTGTAGAAAATGAGTGTGCTTCCACTTCAGGCAGAAAGCTGTCCTCAGTGCAAAGGACATTTACTTCATTCCTGGGGAAGAAAAATATCCCAAAGATGAACCAAATAATGCAACTACTGTTTGTTGTGGATGGAGGCTGCCTCAAAGTCTCAGTCAAGAGGTAAATGGAGAGGGGAGAAAGGGAAATCTGTCCCTCATAGCCTATGCTGGGGGGACATTCAGAAGGCCCAGAGCCAAATGCTGGCCAGGATGCACTGCCACTCCCTGCTCACTGCCATTCTCTCTTACAGCCAGCAGAACCATTGTACATGGGCAAGAAGGATCTGACCCCACTGCCAGCTGCTGCTGGTCAATATTCATAGTCACATGGCCCTGCTAGATTAGTGGGGGCTCAGCTGAGTAATGGTGGGGGAGAAGATGCAGTCTCTAAAGACCTTAAGAGAATAAGAGTATAACAAGAGCATCAATAACTCCTGTTTGCGCAGACTAAGCTAGGAGGTTATTTGATCAAGAAACACAGTTACTTAAGGAAGTCGAACAGCACGTTATTCTGAATACAGAAAAATAGCCCAAGAAGTAATGGGAGCATTGTGGGAGACATATCAATAAAGCTAACTCAACAAACAGCCACTCTGGTCGTTTGAGACCACATTACCACCACTTACCCAGCCTGAATTACTGGCTGCTGTGCTGAATTGCTACTGATGCAATGATCTGCCTTCCTGTGCCGTACAAGTGGCACAGCTAGCTGGCCACAAACACAATGTGAACGGCAATAGGAAGGCAGCAATGTCACCGTGGTTGATTCACCTTTAGGTACCAATGCCTGGCTGTTTCCTTCCTTAATAACACACATCTCCTTCAGGTTACCTTGTGTACTCAGATACTGAATGAAGCTCCAAAGGACCGCAGTGGTCTGTAACACACGCTTGTGCTCACTTCTACAAACACCTCCCCTTGGCATCCTTCCTCCAGGTTTGACAGCATCAACATTAGGAATAAAGGTTTGAACCACTCGAGCTCTGCCTGAAGCATTGTGGAGAAACAGAGGGTGTTTGTCTCGGACCTGTATACAGCACAGTGCTCCAACCTCTCCACAACAGGCTGATATGCAGAGAGGTGATCTTTGGTTCAAAATTCATAACCTATCTTATGTCCTCAGCACTGGCCATTACCTTCTGCTTTGTACTCTCATTTTGGGACACTCAAGGTGATTGAAGAGTACAAATAGCAGTGCACAAACACAGCTAACCCTCTCTCCTGCAAGTTTTCTGAAATGCAGAATTCGTACAGGTCAAAACAGAGCCAGCAACATTTCATCTTTTATTCATTTGACTATCTCTAACTGCAAAAGAATTGTGAAATTGAAAACTAAAGTTTGATCAGACCCAGGAAAGTAATTCAAATGCAAATATCAGCAGCTTGGTGCAAGCACAATGAAAATTCAACACATGGACACTTAATTAAAACAAAAAAAATTAATAAATAAAATGATAAAAAGAGTCGTCAGAATAGACGAATAACTGAGTATCCTGGTTCAAACTAGTATGTCAGTAGCTTTGATGAATCTATTTTACAAAATGAGCAAGAAGCAAATGCTTAATCCAAAACTTGGCACATGGGTGAAGCTTAACACTCATGCTGTGCCATTTCTCTCTTGGGGCTCATCTAAGTTAGAAAACTCTTTCTCTGCACCTCTGCAGAGATTTGCTATGCGCCTCCACATGAGCTCTCTCTCACTGGGAACACTTCAGGCATTTAGCAAGGCAAGCTATCATTTTCCTCAAACAAAATAAGTCTGAATTGGTGAGATTTACATCAGCATAATGCCTCTGCATTGCGGGAGTCCTCCATCTGGTTGCTTCTCTGCTCTCCCCTGCTTAGGGGTTATCAGTACCGTTGCCAGGCTTCCTTCAGAGTGAAAATGCAATTCTGCACTGGTGGCTCAGTCTGTTTGCAAAGCCCCACTTCTCCTGGAGCTTGATGAGGTCACTGTCTCAAGCGCTACAAGAGTGCAATCCAGACTGATTTCCAGCCCCGGCTGCTCTGCCTGCCTGCTAACAGCTGCCTGGGGCAGGCACCATGCCAGGTTATGTTCCAAGGAGCCCTGGGGATGATAGAGGGAAGCTCCTCGTATGCCTCATCCTCAAAAGTTAGGAAACAAAAACAAAAAAGTTGAGGTTTCACAGCTAGGGTGTGAAATGTATGATGACTTCACACAGGAGGTGTTATTTGCAGTGCTGTGATGATCCAAAACCCACATCTGTTGTTCAGCTCCTCGTAAGCACTTGGCACCAGTGCTCCAGAATGACTTCAGGTGACAAAAGTTGCTCCTGGCTCCACCAGGGCTTTTGACAACTCAGATAAGCTGAGTGTAATCCAGAAGGTAACAGTGCTCCTCACCTGACTCTCACACACAGACCTGAACTTCAGCTCTGACTAAGCAAACATTTTTCAGCTGACCAACCCAGTGTACCCCCCCCATGATGACTTCAGACCATAGGCAGTTTGCCTTCTCCAGATATGCTGCTTCCCCTCCAAAACTCAGAAAGCATTACAGCAAAACTGCAAGGTCTCAAACTATCAATTTGGTAAGGCAGGTTGTACCCATCACAGTACACACGTGCTGAAGCACAGCCTCAAAGAGGACAAGGAGTGTTAGAAGTCTGAGATGCTAACTGCGCTGATACACTCTGCTCACTTGAGGACAGTTCCCTGTACACATACATCCAATTTGGGAAACTCAAGCTCTTATGCTTTTTGGGGCTCCTGGGAAGCTCTATTCAGCAGGCATTTAGCCTTTGTTTCCTCATGTTGCTATACATTCAGCAGCCAAATACTTATCAAAAATGACATTTTGAAAGCCACAACTATTCAAGAGTAATACGCAGAGAGGGGCAAACCACTTAATTACATAAACATCAGCTCAACTTCCTCCGCTCTCCCTACGCACCTACAACTGAAAGGGAACTCCACAACCTCATCCAGCACCTGCAACACTTGTAGGCAGCTCACCATTCTCTCTCCTTGCAGGAAACCCTGAATATTTCAGTTAATATGCAAGACAAAAGTCCACATTTTCTGACACTGGGTATGAACATCTTAAAACCAAAACACCACAAAACATAATAAGCAGCCTGAAAATGCCTGTGTGTTATATGCCCATCACACAGAAGCAGAGCACAAATCTCCCAATAGATCATATTCAGTACACAAATCCACCTAAAAATGTGAACTTATAAACATATGGTTGCAGCTTGCCATAAGATCTCTTTTCTTTGGAAAGGGCACAAGCTGAGCAATTTTGAGCATCTTCTGAAAGGATGGAATCGCTTCCAATTCAAATCTGAACCAGCTATTAAACACCTCTACAAATTACCTTGATGTCTGAAGAAAATAAAACATCCAAACGCCTGCCAGAACCACCAGAGAATGTGGGATGAATCACAGGCAGATGCTAGTGCTGTGGATGAAAAGCTGCAGCAGTGTTTAGATGGCAGCATCAGACACTGGGTAGCCATGACCCACCCCATCCCTATTTCTTTGTAGCTGCTGCTGAGAGCTTTCTCAGTCTCAGGATCATGTAGGGATATTTATTTTGCCCAAAAAAATGGTATTTAAGTAAGTGATATTTGTTATTATTCTCACCTCATCAGCTACTTTGTTTTCCCATTAAGTAGCAAACTCCCCTTAGATCTTGGTTTCTTTTTAAGTACACTCCAGAAGAGTAAACAAAGTTACATAAAAGATCACAGACAGATATGAAAGACGGAGACATTTTTAAGCCTTCCAACATTCACAGAGCCAATCTCCTGTATTGCCTTCAAATTACTGGAAGAAAATGCCTTCCGCACCTGTTTTCTCTCTCTAAAAAGGTTGTTTCCTGACCCACTCATAAATGTGAAGCAGATAATGAATGACAGGAAAGAAAGTGTTTTCAGACTGGGAAATGGGAACCCAAAGGGCAAACGCAACTCCTCTGATGTGAGGATGAAGACTGGGGCAGAAACAACAGGGCGCAAGTCACCTCAGTTCCTGAAATGGCAATTATGATATGTATTTCTGCGTGGCTTTTAGGTGACTCCACAGAGAGAGGTGCTGGTGCAGAGCCCACTGCTGTGACATGCTCCCTGCAATGCCTGTTCCAGGGAAGAGCTGATCTGCACTGTCAGCTGGGAGTACCAGCACCCACACATACTGCAAACAGGCCTTGGCACGCTGTCTGTCATGTGAGACAAGATAACAGAGTGCGAGTCTGCGGGAGAACAAGCTATTTCTTATCGAGCAAAAGACACCAAGAAGGACGATGAAATACTCAGCCACTTGGTGCTTTCATGGGGTTTGGTTCATAATGCATACCAAAACAAATCTGATGATCTTTACCTGAGTCGCTAATGAAAAAACTGAGTAATGGCCTAATACACATTTCTCCAGGTTATTCACACAAGAGTCCACAGGCTAGTCCTCGACGTGCATATTGCTCAGAACTGATACTTGGAATACTTACAACCTGAGCATACGAATTCAGCTGTGTGCATGAGACCAGCTTGCTTCTAAAAACTAGCATCTTCTCCCAGACGAAAGAGGATTTGGTCGTGTTGCATTGCAGATAAAATACAACTCCCCGGCCCTCTGAGAAGTGCTGCACACTCTGGGCACACAGGTCCATGTCCATCAGTGCTGAATGCAGCCCAAAGGTGTAGGATAGGATCCCTTGGACACACGGCACTCCATCACTCTTTCTCATCCTGCTCCCTGTGTACTCACCTGCACCTCCCAGGGCATGCAGTTGTTATCTGCTGTTCACCCAAGGTTGATGCTAAGAGTCAGCACCCGATTGCCCAGGTCCGCCTGATGTTCCAAACTATATCAACAAGAATTTTCCCTTCCTACAAGCCTTGCCCTCCTTTACGCCTAAAATAGGTACAATGACTTGACTACCAACACCATTCTGCTGTTCAATTCCAGCATTCAGTCAGACCTTAGTATCTTTCTTTACTACTTTTCTGAACTGCTTTGTCTGTTTAGGCATCTTCTTTTCCCCTGGTCATTCAGAGGACACATCCCACATGACATCGTACCATTCTCCAGGCTCCCAAGGTGCAAGAAATGGTATCTTTTGAAAGACAAACTCAGACCGCCTTTTTTGAAGCCCACACTGCCTTCTCCTGAAAGCCTCAGCCGTATTGGCTGCGAATCAAAATCATTTTTAAGGTTATTAACCTGAGCAGGGGAGCTGATGAGAATTGTGTGCATCTTATAAAATGGATTCCTCTGCTTCACACAGCAGCATAAACAGTTCTCCATTGGCATGATTAATACACCTAACATACCTGAAAGTGCTTCAGCTCTGCTTCTGTTTGGGGATATGGAGTCTCTTTTGCTGAGGTTGTTCTATAAATTAAGACAGTTGGAGATTGCCTTGAAATGCAAATTCTTAAGGCATCTTAGCAACAACAGCTAAAGGGAGAATGACTACAGATATAAAAGGCAGGAAAACAGGAACAAAAATCAACAACCTCCTGTAAGTTTTTTGTTAAAAATTGTTAATGTTATCTGACTGCTCTTGTGCTGTATAAATTATGCTTTACATGGTAATACTGCTGGGAAAGGGAAGGAAGGATGAGAAAAAGATTATGCAAGATGCTATTTAGTGCAGTTATAGATACTGAAGTGCCTCAGCCAGCTTCAGAATAACACAGCTTAGGATGCGCTGTACTTTGGGGCTTTGGGTGCAGAGGAGATGTGTACTGCCATGGTTGCATGACAGGGTGATGTGATGCCCCAGGAGCCCTGTACAGATAGGTTTTGGTATCTCTTACTAAAGAACCAGTTTTATCAGCTAAAGGAAGAAAGAAAAACCTTCAGTTCTACATTTAATACTTCAGTTGCTGGATAAGAAGAGCCCTTTACAAGCTCACTCTTAAAGTCTCCAACACACTTGGAAGCTGAAGTACAAGACGGGATCAAGAAAAATGGATCACGTAGCAAACTTACTAGTAATTATCATCAGGACATCATTCAGGAAAGCTGAAAAGAAGAAAAAAAATACAGATATCCTCAAAGACAGAGACCAGTTAGCCAAAGAGTAAAAAGAACTAATGCTCCTCCAATTCAGCCAGATGCTTGTCATATTGAAGTGATTTAGAGATGGTTTTGGAGGCTTTGGGTTTTGTTTTGTGGCTTGTTGGTTAGTTGGTAGGTTTTTTGGAGTGGGGGTATGTATTTTGTTGTTTTGTTTGTTTAAGATCAAAAGATGGATAAATTGCAAGGAAGTTCTAAAGTGCTCTGCTCTGCATTTACAAACAGATAGCATTGTCTTACTATCCAAACAGCCACATCTCTCCATCCTAAGTGGAATGTGAGGCTTAGGGACAGTAGGTTAGTGTGTCTCACTGATACTAAAGCAAATCAAATGAAAACACAAATTTACTTAACATGTAGCTGTGACAATGACTGCCTTATGAAGGATTTTCAGTTGGAGAGTCCCTCCAGTGTAAATTGCTGCATTAAATCCTATTTTCTGGAAATAGGGTGGGAGACAAAATGTGAGATCTTGTTGTTCTTCAGCAAATGGGCTTTATATTTGAAGGACAAAGTTGGAATCCCAAGTCCAATACGATTTTTTTTTCTTTTAGAAAAAAGAATGCCACAAACCATTTCTATCCAACAGAATAATAGAAGTCTTTTCTTTATGTCATTAACATGGACTTTAAATCAACAGAAAAAAAAATGGTTTAATTATTACTACGTATAGCAGGCATTTTAATGCACACCGAACTTCAGAAGATAGTTGTAAGTTTATTAGCTCTGCATGAGCCCGTGTCTTTTCTATTAAGTGAGACAAACTATTCCTTTAGATTCCTCCTTTGTACTGATGAGCACACCTAAATCTCACCTGATCACTTGTCTGCATGCAACACCCAACAAGGCACTCTACTGCAGAGAAATTCAAACCAAATGACTGCTTCTGGCAAATGAAAACACACCTTTTGCTTAGGCAGTTTCTTAAACAACAGTGCCAACATTGTCTCATGGAGATTTGCGGTTTTGGCACTATTTTAGTTCTCAAAACATTCCTGACTCTTCTTCCTTAGAACCTTTCGAAACATGAAGAATAAATGTCTGCTACAAGAGCCAATGGGATGGCCCTTGAGGTGCATCCCTTCCCATGGCCAACTGCAAAGCCAGCATGTGCTGGGGAGAACTGATGGTTGCAGCTTACTCCAGTCCACTTTTTGGTTTCCTTCATGTCCTCTCAGACAGCACAGTTGGCATGAAGGCTCAGAGCCCATTCTCCATGGGGACAAAGTCACCAGTGGCTACTAAGTACTTCTACTGTTTTGTGCATAGTCTGTATTTTGATATCTTGCCATACACAGATGATCCCTTACTTCCCAATTCTTTTCTGTTCTGTTTCACTGCATCATTACTCATCCACAGAGATGTGGCAGCTGATGGGTGGAGATCCTCTTGGCAGTGAGAACTCAGCCAGAAGAAGCAGGTCTCCAGACTCCATACTAGAGGGACTTTTAGCCTTCTCCAATATGGGCTTCAGGATAAAGCACTCCGTTTCTCTGTTCAGGTGAGGGTTTGCACAGACAAGAGCTCCAGCTGTCCATCCCAGGGTACCAGCTAGGAGAAAGCTGAGGCACACTGCTGGAACAGTCACGCTCTTTTGTTAACAAGCCGAGAATGAAGCTTAAGCCTTGTTTTCTCCCTGCTATCAAAGAAGAATGGGAAAGCAGTCTTGCCGTGATCGGAAAAATTGCAGAAGAGCTGAGTTGCATCCCAACAGAATTGTAGGTAAAATCACCATTTTTTATGTAACTGAGTGGGTGCAAACTCACCTATTCACAGAGCAGATGGGTGTTATGCACTCAAAACACAGCAAGTTAATTCTGGTTGGCCTGTAAAGTCAATAAAAGCTATGGTCTTCTGATGAGCAACACCCTTCACTAGAGAGAGACAGCTGCCATCTGAACTACTGAAGCTAATGCAGAGCAGCAAGGAACTATTTTAGAAAATGAGCTCAGTCTTTTTTTCTTTCTAAGTCTGCTTGACTGCATGACATAGAGGACTTCAACATCTCCAGGAAAACCAGGGTGTTTTCATAGTTTTCAGTTTTCTGACCATATTACAGAGTGATGTCAGAAATCAAAGCAGGCTAGAGAGAGCCAACAGTAATATTTCAACATCAGCAATCATCTGTTATCGGATTGCTAACATTTTTCCTCATCGTGCCCTGATACTAAGCTTAGACATTGAACAGTTACGTCTATGACTGCTCACACCCAATTCTGATCCTGTTTATTTGGTAATCAGTAGGCTTCCTAAGAAGGATGGGAGGGAAATGGGGGAAAATGTTGGTAACATGCTTCTCTCAAAGGAAACATAATAGTTATTAGGACATTCCTCCCAGTAAAACTAGTCCACATGCCCGAGCACCCCTCTCCCTACAGCACTTGGAGCTCTTATTGCACCTTTCTGGTATAGCATCAGCACTGCAGAGATTTAACATGGGGACACACCAAGTCCTCCACCACACAGTGGTGAGATTTAGTCATGAGAGTTCACTGATAGTAACTGTGCTCAGCTTACGCATACAAAAACTACTTCTATAGCTGACAAATTAAGTAGAACTCAATCTGGGATTTAAAAATAAAAATGATAAAGAATAAAAAAATAAAGGTGGCTTCTGAGGCTGCAGAATCCTAAGTGGAACAGAGCCTGTTCCCTGCTCACGAAACTTAGTGGAGCAAACAGGCAGTGCTGACCTGTGTTGGCAAAGCAAGCAGGTGACCTCTAAACACGCTTAGCAAAACTGCTCATTACTGTTAACCAGCAAGCACATAACTCCTCCACCAATACAAGATGCAAAAAATAAATACTTTCAGTATTCACATGCTACAGTTATGTCTTTTTTAGCCTTCCCTGGTATATGTAATAAAATTTTCCTTTCTGTGATCATTTTTACATCACTAACACAGCTTTGAATAGCTGTTTCTTCTTTTTCCCATTTAACTTTTATTTGTAAAAGTGAGAGAGGGGTTTCTGGTGTGAAATCATTAGTGTCAATCTGCAAAGCTGTTCACTGACTGACAGTAGAACTGAAACATGCTCCATTTACCACAGCGTAACAGCAAAAATAAAAGCACAATGACCCCATACGTGAAGCACAACCACAAGTTCCCCCACAACCTTATGGAGAAACAAGCTGCCTGCTTCCACTTTCATTCGGGTGAGGGAACATGCCTCCATACTCTGACATTCATTGCCATAGATGCTGCAGCATCCAAGGGGGACAGAATGGTAATTAAGGGAAAGTCATTTGCTAATCGAGTAATAGCGTGTATCTAATTCAGTTCACGGCAGCACACCTTGGAACAGTTCTTCCCAGACAGTCAGATTAAATTTATTTGCAAATTTTTTCTAGGGCTGACTTCATACAAGAAATGTACATACCACTTACTTCTCTATTTAGTAAACAATCCTTTGAGTACAAAAATGGGATTATTTTGGTGGATTTACAATGGCACATTCACAATTTTTTTTATTTCCGCATAAGCATTTCTAACCCTTCTTAACAGCTTCAGGAAAGATTCTCTGCCCTTCCCAGTGGATTCTGAAAATCCCAGTTATCCACAACGGGCTGTCAAAGGATGTGAGATGAAGTCCCCTACTCAGGAACAGAGGTGAGAGGTTAAGGTGTGCTGCATTCACTGAGGGTCAGGTCTGCAAGGTCAGAGCAGAACTCCCTTCTCACCAACAGCTCTGTAAAATGATGTTTGGGGGAGCAACTTCCCAAACAAGCTCAGCTGAAAATAAACAAGCCTCTGGTAGGGCTTGAAGAAAAAGTAACACTGACATGACAGCCACAATGCTGAAACACAACACAGTTGTCTGTGGCAAGCTTTTATATACGAGGATTCTTTCTACTTCTTACGCAGCTCTTCAAAATCATTAATTTGTAATATTAGAGTGAATTCTATTTTCAGATCAGAGCAGTTCTTCACTCAGATATTCCACAATGTGACAGCTGATCTGCATAATATTGTGAATATAGAGCATAACAACTCTCAAGGCAGTGAAGTAAGCCTTCAGTACATCGCTCTTCTGCGTGCTCTGATATAATACAAGATTTATGGAAAAGGCTTCCTGAATGCCAATTTGAGATTGCAGCTATTTGAAAACTAAAACCGTCTATTTAAGACATATCATCCTCCTAACTTATCAAGGGTTAATGAAAGCCCAGTGAGAATTGTTAACCCACAGACTGCTGAGATGTAAGTCACCTAGGTTACGGCATTTCTCTTGTTGCTTCATCTCTTACTGACCTAGCCTGATCAGTGTTGAAAAATCATCTCGAAAAGTCCCTGTATAAATACACTGTTCTGCTCCACATTTCCTGTGAGTATTTTATTTATTTATTTATTCTCACTTTGGCATAACCTTTCATTCTCCTTCATCTTACTTGCCATACTTGAGGACAAGACGTTAAGAGGAATGTTGAACTTACTGATCACCTTCATGTGGTAAAAACACAGCACCAGATTACTACAACCTGGAGACAGCAACACATCGACAGACAGGACTTTGCTGTCATGCAAGGACCTTGCTCCAAATGCTGAAGTACCATAGACACAGTTTGGGGAAACAAGAAGAAAGACCACAATTTCATCCTAAAAGATCTAAAAAGAAATGGAGTGGTAAGTAGCTTTACGGTACGAGATTAGTCAGATTTTGTTTAGTTCTTAGAGATAACTGAGTGAACGAAAATCACACTGAAAAATGATTGATGGAAAATTTAAGCTCAAAAAAAAGAGCATATAACCTGCAGCCCTAGCAACCAACCTTCAGGCAACAAATGTCACCACCTGCTGAGGAAAGCACACCCGTCGTAACAATGGCAGAACACAGATCTCAAGGATGCTGCTGTATCACAGAATCAAGGCCAAAGAATTGTAGGGGTTGGAAGGGACCTCTAGAAATCACCTAGTGGATCCAACCCCCTGCCAAAGCAGCTCCCTAGCCCAGGTTGCACAGGTAGGGGTCCAGGTGCATCTTGAACAACTCCAGAGAAGACTAACCCTAGCCAGTGCTCCGTCACCCCCATTGTGAAGAAGTTCTTACACACACATTTGTGCAGAACTTCCTGTGCTTCAGTTTGTGGACATTTCCCCTTGTTCTATCACCATGCACTGCTGAGAAGAATTCGGCCTCATCCCTTTGCCTCCTGTTCCTTAGATATTGATAGACATTGAATAGGTCCCCTCTGAGTCTTCTTAAGGCTGAACACACCCAGGTCTCTCAGCCTTTCCTCTTAAGGGAGGTGTTCCACGCCCTTGTCATCTTTGTAGCCCTCTGCTCGACTCTTTCAAGGAGATACCTGTCTTTTTTGTACCAGGAAGACAGAATTGGATGCAGTACTCCAGGTGACGCCTCACCAGGGCAGAGCAGAGGGGGAAGATCTCCCTCGACCCGCTGGCCACGCTCTTTTTAATGCACCCCAGGATCCCATTGGCCTTCTTGGCCACCAGGGCACACTGCTGGCTCATGGCCAACCTGTCATCCACAAGGACACTCAGGTCCCTCTCCTCAGAGCTCCTCTCCAGCAGGTCATCCTCCAACCTGTACTGGCACATGCAGTTATTACTCCTTAGGTGCAAGACTCTACACTTGCCCTTGTTAAGCCTTATCCGTGTCCTTTCTCCCCAACTCTCAGCCTGTCCAGGTCTTGCTGGATAGCAGCACAGTCTTCTGGTGTGTCAGCCAGCTTTGCCTCATCAGCAAACTTGCTGAGGGTGGACTCTATCCCCTCATCAAGGTCACTGATGAAGATGTTGAACAGGACCAGACCCAGCACTGCTCCCTGAGGAACACTGCTAAGTACAGGCCTCCAACTGGACTCTGTGCCACCGATCACAGCCTTCTGAGTTCTGCCAGTCAGCTAGTTATCAGCTCACCACATGGTCCACTCATCTGTTCCATGCTTTCTCAACTTTGTTGTATGGATGCTGTGGGAGACAGTGTCAAATGCCTTGCTGAAATCAAGGTAGACTACATCCACTGCTCTCCCTCCATCCACCCAACCAGTAATGACACCACAGAAGGCACCAGCTTGGTTGAGTACAACCTCCCCCTGATGAACCCATGCTGATTACTCCTACTCTCTTCACTTCCAACTGCCTGGAGAGGGCATCCAGAACAAACTGTTCCATCACCTTTCTAGGGACGGAAGATAAGCTGACTGGCCTGCAGTTTCCTGGATCTCCTTCTTGCCCTTTTGAAGACCAGAGTGACATTGGCTATCCTCCAGCCTACAGCCACCTCTCCCATTCTCCATGACCTCTCAAAGATGATAGAGAGATTACCTCTGCCAAATCCCTCAGGACATGTGGATGCATCCCACTGAAGCCCATGGATTTACACACACTGATGTTGCGTAGACACTGAGACAATCTCCTGCCTCACCAAAGGGGAGTCCTCCATTCCCCAGACACTCACACTTACCTCTAGTGTCCAAGACTCTTGAGAGGGAGTTCCCACACTGAAGAAAGAAGAAAAGCCTCTAGCTCCACATTCAGGAAGCACTTCCTTGCTGTCAACTCCTCCGCAATGCTCAGCTCCAGGTGGAATGCGTGCCCGGGGGGAGGCCTCAGGGGCACCAGCATGTGGTAGAGAACATTCTAATCAGGGTTGCTTCATACTTCATAGACCCAGGCCACCGTGATGACCTGCTGCAGCCAGGGTATGAAGCTGTGGCAGGAGAGGCTTCAGCAGGCCCGTAGAAGGTTGTCCACTACATGCTCCATGATTTGGCACCTGGCAGCCATGTATGGCGGCAGACAAGCTCTGCCTAGGTCAACACGTCTCGTTGGAGTCACTGTCTTTCTCTGCCTCACTGTACTCATTCTCCTTGCTTGAGGAGCTTTGGGACTGACTGCCGTTCTCCAGCTCCCTTCTCCTTTTCCCAAGGCACCAGCAGAGCCCAGCCAGCAGGACAAGGAGCCCGACGAGAAGCCCAGCAAAGGCGCAGAGCTGCCAGAGTGTCAAGGCAGTGCAGAGCAGAGCTTCCTCGGCTGCCCCGCTCTGCTCCTCGCTCCCCTGCTTCAGATCCTTCAGCAGCCATGCCATGGCCTGACACAGCTGCTGCTCACCACTCTCGTGCACATCAGCATCCCCATCTAAAGCTCTGGCTTCTGCAAGATCCCCAGCAAAGCCAGGACAATGAAGATGGCCTGAGCCATGGCCCTTAGGAGGTACGTGCTGCACTCACCAAAGAGCGATTGGGGTGTGGGGCTGCAGCGCTGCCCCTTTTCTAGCGTCCTTACACCCCACCCCATTGAGACTGTCCCGCTGATGTCGCACTATCGCAGCCGCATCACTGCGCTCCTCCACTCTCATCTCTCCTCAAACAGTCAATGTCTAAACTTAACATACAGTGCAGCAGACGAGTTTCTAGATTGCTGCAATACTGTTTTTTTAAAGTCCACCTGGTCCTTCTCCCTTGCTATGAACGTAGACCCCTACAGCTAGACCAGGCTGCTCAGATTCCCATCCAGACTGACTTCGAGTGTCTCTGGGAGAAGCGCATCCACAACCTCTCCGTGCAGCCTGTTCCAGTGCTTGACTACTCTTATCACTAAAAAAAAATAAAAATTTCCTTATATTCAGTGTAAAATATAATGGATGTTGCCAAGGATGCACTCTGAGGCCCCAGATTCTTCACACTTACGGGGAAAAAACAGAATTGACCATGAACACACACTCAGCTCTTTGATTTGCCAGCCTTCTTCCCAGTAGGTTTGCTTATTGAAAGACCTCTACTTTGCAAAGTTAAGATGGAATATGGAGATTACCAATAACATTTAATGGGGCAAAACAACAAGGGAATCTGCTGGGACATCTCAGCACTCTCCAGTGCTTCAGTCTATCCAACCATCACCAAAAGCACCTACGAAAATGCAAATGTTTGAATTCTCCCAAGATCTGTTCAAACAACAGAGCACATGGCTAGGAAATAAATTATCCTCCGAGTAGCAGTTATGAGCAAGGTTAGTCCTGCAGTGTTAAATATTTCCAACCACGTGGGGTCAGTGAAAAAGGCTTGCTTTTTTTCCAGAAAGGAAAACAGTGTACTGCAGATAGCTGACAACTGATAATAAGTGGGAGCTGCTGATGAAAAGCAGAAAATAAACTTCCTCTCTTTTCATTCATCATGCAGCCGTGAGGTCCAGTTATTCCCTCCAGATGAACATTACCAAGGACACCACCTTCTCTTATCTCATGCTGACTGGGAGTAAACACATTCCCAGGTAAAAAATCTTCCATGGATTCAGTCCAGCCCTAGTTTCAACACAGAAAACCAGTGCTTACAGGAGACCTCTGGAGAGGACTACCATTTTGGGGCATGCTGACTACCCAGCAATAACTGAAGAATGTCTACCTTGTGGATTACTCCAAACTGCAATGGATCACTGGAAAACTAAAAGGTTTAGGGACAAAAATCAACCCATGATGCATAGGAATCTTTTCCAAGGGTTGCCTGGGCCAAAATTCACAAGTTCTTCACCCCTTACAGTGGTAAAGGTAGAAAGGCTTTAGCACAGAATGTTCTTTATTTCCCACTGAAGATCTTTTATTAATAGTACAGTATGGTTTTGGTTTTCCAATGGAAATAGCTGCCACAAGAGGACATGGCAAGGAACATAACTTTTTGGCCTGATGGCTCACTGAAGTACAGTTTCAACTGCTTAAGAACATAGGCCATTCTGAAGCTCCTGGATCTCTCCATCCTCCCTTGAGCAATGACAGAATTGGAAAGGCTGATGAAGGTCAAGCAACAACACCATGTACAATTGGGCCAGAGAAACCTGTAAAGCTATATACCATTACCAGAAAAGAATACCCCAATCCAGCCAGAAAAGAACTTCCCATTTCTTTCTCCTCCAAGATAAGAGTTTCTATCATTTCAGCAGTGATAAGCAGTCCCCTGTGGATCTCCACTGGAAGGATGGAACTGCTTAACTACACCAGGATTATTGCTTTTCCAGATCTGCATCATCTCAAAGCTCAGCGGCTGTTTTTATTTTTAATATGAGAAAGCCTAGCCAGAGTCATTTCATGTTCTAGTCGTTTCACAAAATATCTGTTTTCAGTCAGAAGTGAGAGGTTATAAAAATGTTTAGTAAAAGGATGGCAAGCATCTTGTTTTTATTAGTTTTTCGATTTTAAATTCCTACGTATTCAGATGTCATTTAATTATAAGCTCTGTCTGAATGTGTTACAAATAGCAGCTGCTGGGAAACATTGTAATCTCCATTATTTTAGAAGAATATAGTGCAAACATAAATCTTTTAGATATCAAAAAATCAGATCAGTTTCCTAAGAACAAAATCCTCCATTTTCCCCAGGACTTGACTACAGGGAGCATAAAGTTTGAGATCAGGACTGGACGCATTAAACCAAAAGAAAAACAAGGAAACTAAAAGCTACTCCTTCTGCTCCATTTCATCTGCTCTATAATGGGGTGCTTTCCGATCTGGGTACCCGAGTACAGAGCAGCAGTCCCTTTCTTTCCCAATTTCCTTGTCTTTATCCTCTTATTTTCCACAGATTATTTAAAGAAAAACATCTTACAAGGTAGAGATGACCTGATTTTCCAGTTTCCAAGAAGTCTCTCTCCTTTCCCAAAGTGTTTATTTTGAGCTCCCTTTGTTCCTAGAGCCATAAGAAAGAGCACAGGACTCTCAGGGTTGATTGGCTTTTTTGGGTTGGTTTTTTTTTTTGTTGTTTTTTTTTGTTAGGTCAACTTTCCAAGTAAACAGGCAATTCAAAATGAATCAAACCTAACAGAAGAGAACATTTTGCCTCTAATGTTCCTTTAATAATAGTTTGGATTGTTAACACCAGAGTCTTTCTTATCAGCATACACAGTCTAAATTATACAGCCGTGTATTTTAACGGGAAGAAACAAAGGTCAAAATCTACTTTCATGTATACTATTACAATGAAAAGTCCTCTCATTTTACGTTTCGGTTGTGGGAGTTTCAGTAAAAGGGAATCATGGAACAGTGGAGGAGACAAATACATTTGTGCCTCCCTTTTCAGCTGCTATTAATAAAATGAATGGAGCTTTATCTAACCGATTTATTTTGTAAATAAAAGCCTGCTTGAGGACAAAAGTAGCCTTTGCATAACCACTGAGAATGCTGAGAAATAGAAAAATAAACAGCCCTTCAACAACTATGATCTAATGTGAGGAGAAAATGTTGGAAATCTTTACTTTTTAATTTATTTTTATTTCTTAAGAGCTTACACCTATGCATCTGCTGCCCTGAAAAGGGGAAATGAGTGCTTGGCTGCCTACAGATGAGCCAGGCTGTACGAATATGAATGCACTTACAGAACAATATATCTATTTGATAAACTCTGAATACTCCTCCCTAGCAATAAAGACTACAGCTTTCTCTGAATTTGCTCCAGTATTACGCTGCAGTACTATGCTGAGAACTTCATTTGTCTTCTCAGAATCTAATGATGAGCAAACTGGCAAGAGCAGTAAATAACTATGTACATGAGCAGGTCACAAAAAAAGCTGGACATTCATTTCTAAAATGGCAATACTTTCAGGTCATCTTGACACTAGAACTACAAAAGCATTGTTTAAGAGCCTGCCAGCTGCTCTCTGCTGAATCTAAAGGTGAAGCTCGTGCTGACAGCATGACTTGAGAGGAGAGATACATCCAACTCAGTTCCTTGGGTGCTTGGCAGCACTCACATAAAGGCATTGAACACTGTGCAGTCCCTCCTACCCACTGACCAGCCCTTGGCAGTACCTTGAGATACAGGAAGTGGTTTTATTATTATTATTATTATCACATAGCCACCTGGAAGCAGTGGATAGGTCTGAAGTCGTTAGTTCCCAGGTTTGAATGCTGCTTCTCCTCCCCTGCTACCAAAGACTGGTTTAGCCTAATCACAGGTTAAGTTCTGATTACTGGGAAGAAATCACTTACTCAAATAGCACCCTTTGAGTTTAAGTGCAAACTCATGCCACTACTTAACACAAATTACATAGGGTTAGGGGTTTTGATCACTCTTAATGAAGAGGTCAGTACATAACCTGCAGCTTGCCACTGCTGATTCATCGACTCACCCCATGCAGTACCTTGGTCGAGCAGTGGAGAGGGCTGTGGGGCACCCATCACAGCACTGCGTTGGTCCCATCTGAGCTGTAGCTCTGCTCTGCAAGCTCAGATTCTAAATCCTGTGAGATTTATTCAGGCTTTCTTTCCTGAATCCTGGCTCAGGTGACGATGGGTGTCCCCACCATCTTTAAAAAAACACAATAATCTTTCATTCTACAAAGCCGAGTTTGCTCATATTCAGCAGTATTGCTAACAAAGTCTATCAGTTTCATACAAGCTCCTATTAAAATATATACCAACTTGAAATTTTGTTGGTGATAGGGTAAAAGAGTGCACCTCCTGCAGTCTCCTGCAGCAGTATTCCAGTACTTCATTTATATATCCCTATTGTTCTTACTTTAAATGCAGAGTCAGTTCTGCAGCCTTAAAATAGTTGCTTTATACAAGCTGTATCTAATCATGAGCACAATCGCTGTCTATAAACACCACCACTGTGGCAGTCATAATTTCATATCCTATCTGACCTCATGAACATGTCATGAAATAAGCACAAGAAATACTTACTTCTGTCTATTCAATATGAGCTATTTAACTACATGTAGGAGACTCAGTTATTCAGACACTGTAAAATTTAAGAAACTGGAAGATACAGGTGGAGCACTTGCTTTTGTATGTACTATGTATGAAAACAGTAGTGTACAACAATCCCATTTCTCTAAGAGACAGGCCATACACAAAGCTCCAACACAGTAAGTTCTGAACATTTGGCATATCCTATACTGGAGGAGTGCTAGACCCAAGTTCTAAGTTGATACATTAATTTGGAAAAATGTAAGTACAAACATATGTAATAGTGCTCACACAGACTGGGCCACAAGAGAGCAAAACCAAGCTGCAGTAATGCAGCAACCACCCCAAAGCTTGCTCTTTGTATACTTTCAGTAAGAAACCCTCAGAAGTTAACAGACAGGTTTTTGCTTCATCAGTGACATATGTTGTACTTTTATAATGCCCAGAAACCTCTGAGGTTGAATGAAGACCCCACTGAAATGCTGAAGCAAATCTTAGCTGGAGGCCCAGACTGCCATAGCAATCATGTAGGTGCTTCTCTGACTCAGTGTGTAAGTTATGGTGACTTTGAGAGCTCCAAATTTTCATGCAGCATCCATAAAAAGCATGCCTCAGACTGGGGCATGGTGGTATTATGGGCTAACAGTACAAATGCAGCTGCTCAACAGTGTCAAAACCAACAGAATTGTTCCCTTAAGGTGAGCAGGACTCATAGTAACATTACCAAGTTTTTTGCAATCATTCAGGCCAAATGTTAAACAGTTTCAAAAAACATCAACTGATTGCTAGAAACAAGCCTGATCTCCAAGGGAGGAGGAGTGAACTCCACAGAAATCCTCAAGTGAATTAGCAACCAAAAGGTGAATGAGTAATAACAGTGAGGCACTTGAGCAACCCTAAGATCTCAGCCCTTCACTCTTCTGCCCTGCAGACTCCTCCCCAGGACTTTGCACTTGCAGGGAAGAAGCATGCGTTGTTCAAAGAAACCTGGCTGGCAACCTCCCTTGCACCTTGGATCCATACGTAAATTCATATTGAAAGGAGCTTTAAAAATACTCTTTTAATGCATCTGCATTGCCAAAGAGTGGTCTTCAAGTTTCACAGTAACACTAGCTCTACAAAAGACCAGTAACCAATTGGAGGCTCCTGAGATGCCTTGCATGTCTGGAATGACAAGTAGTATTTCTCCCTTTGCATCCTCCAAAAGGTCCTCACACAGCTTGTTCTGCAGTGAGGTGATCTTAAGAGAGAAGACAGCAGTCCTAAACAATTCTTAAGAATTTAATCTTACAAAAAGATCCTTTCCTGATATCTAGTGGTGTCAGTACTGGACTGGATTTGGAAAGGAATCAGGGATAGGGGTACGAAAATTGTCCAGAGGGGTGAGAGCTACTAAACCACTTATTCCCTTAGGAAACATTATTTCATGGGAAACCCACAAAGGTTGCAGGATGCCAGTGAGTTTCTCAGACTGCACAAAAAAACCTCGATCTGATTCTACAATAACAAGATGAAAAACAAACAAAACAAAAAGAAACAGCAGAGAACAATAAGTAGATGAGTGGAAAAATAAACTGATGCCACAATTGATTTTTACACAACTAGTACTGTGAGAGGTTGCTTCTTCAGAGACTACGGACTTGCTGGCATGCTGCACAGAAGATCCCACTTTGTCATAAATACCTAATTAACTTCTTCCTACACAGTGCCCCTTATGGACCCTGAGTAAATGTACTCCAACTTCAAGAGCCATCTAACATCTGTGCTAGGAAATGCAACTTTTTGCTGTTTGCTTGGAAAGGCCAATCCAACGCCTTGAGAAGAGGTTTAGAGACTCACGCAGAGCCTAAAACACTCTAGTGAAAGGCAGCATCAGTTTTAATGTAGAAATGCCTCAAGTGTTTACAGTTTTCTCTGAGATGAACAATGACCACCATCACTGTTGGAGAACACCAGCAGAACCAGAAGAAGTTTGCACACTGGGGCTGGGTGACAGCAACAGTAGCAGGCCATTACAAAGTAAGGGACCTTTTGCAAACACAATGTACAATAATACAAAAATAAATGTGAATGTCAAAAGACATGCTGCACTGAGGTGACTGCATTATAGTTCCCCATTCTGCACTCGTATTTGGGAACAAATCACAGAGCCTCCTTAAATCCTGAACTCATCTCTGTTCTCCATCTCCTTTAAAAAATATAGCTGTACCAAATCCTCAGCCTGAGAAGGAACAAACTCAGAAGACCCCAGGGCTAGAAGAGCAATTATGTCCTATTAAATCAGATTCTTACTGAAAATAGTCCATAAAAAGAAACAAACGAGGGGGCAGAGAGAGGGTGAGACAAAGTCAGACTGAACGCAGTATTTGTGCATGATCATATAGAAGCCAAGAGCCTGCAGTGATCATTCTCCAGTTAAAAACAAACAAACAAAAAATGACCAACATAACTGCACAGTTGCCAAAAGCAAAGAGGAGAGGAAAAGGATGATGAGCTCCAGCACACCTTCAGAAATGAGAGTGCAGATAAGCACGCTGGCCAACAGAATGATGATAAAACCTTACAGTGTCACAAAAGTTGGACAAAAGCTATGATAACCTCCAAGCAGCATCAAGCTGATGTCTTCTGGAAGACAGAAAGTATCTATAAGCCTTCTTTGATTTTGATTCACTGGCAGAAATCCCAACAGATTGGGCAGCTGCTTCGAGATCCTGAAGATCTCATCTGAGACAGCTCTGCCACCCCTGCTGGGAGATCTCCTACAAGCTCCTGCATCTCCCTTTGTAGTTCAAATGGCTACAACAACTGCACTCATCTTCCTATGCAAACTCTGAGCTCAGTATCTTTGTAAATCCTGCACTTTCTAGGAATATGTTCCTTCCCAAGACTTCTCTGATGCCCCAAACCCTATTTCCCCATGGGAAGGAATAATTAGATGTTTCATCACTTTGGAGAAGCTATGAAGAGTAAAGTAAGGAACAAAGTCTCCCATAGGACAATCCTCTTGACTGAAGACGAAAATAAAATGAAATTCAAGGATGTTTAAGCAGAAAAACTATTAAAATAAGGGCTGAGAAAAGTAGACTGTTTCTCACTATGGGCTATTCTCAAAATTGCTTCTTCCCTTTCCAAACCTGTGGCACAGGAAGCCTAACAGGTGTTGGTGGGGCTGTTTTCCCTCAGCTCAGCTTCTGGAGTTCTGGTGCAACCTCAATATTCATTTGCAGAAGAACGAACAGTCAAGGAGGATGCTACAGCACCCACAGCCAACACAAAATCCTAAGATGCACGACAGTCGTTTAAAGTATTTTAGGTCTCCTCCACTCCTCTCACAGTGTTATTTCTTCCATTTTTTCACGGGAATAGCAACAAACATGAAAGAAAGACTTCGCACCTGTTAATACAGCTCCTAAAAAAAATTAGAACGTCTGTTTATAGTGGCATGACTGTTATTCACATGAGAGCCTAAAACTTGTACACTGTCACCTGATTTATCTGCAGCTCTGCTGACATATTTTCCTTTCATAATGCAGCCATCAAATGTGACATCTTGCAGCTGACAGGTTCAGACAGAGAAGGAGCAAAAGAGGAAACATTTGGTTTCAGATGTGGGATATCACATTTATCCTCATTAGTGCGAGGTAACACCCACACATAACTCAAAGCTGTCAACACGGTACAGATCTAGATGCATCTCTCAGAAAGAGACCTTTCCTGGTTTTCAAATTTCTGAAAAGTTTTAGAAATGTAATCCCCCAAAAAAGGCTTCAAGTCAATCAAATCAAACCTCCAAAACTAGAGCTTGGAGAACTTTTTTTTTCTTTTTTATTCCCTTAACCTTGAAACAAACTGGAAGAGGTAAAACAGATTCTAGAGGCAGAATACAACTGACCAACAGAGATAATCCCTTTTTCACTCTGAAAGAAATTTTTAGGACTAAAACCTGATGAAGCACTCTGAGAGCAGCACACACACAAATAAGAAAGGTAGCATTTTTGGTAAGCTTATTTTATCCTCAAAATTGCTTGACTTGCAGTCAGAGTGCCAGCAGAGACTAGTTCATATGCATAAGCCAAGGATCACTCATCCCTTCTTTCATTACCAACTTCAACAGCCCGAAGGCATGCTTTTGCTGTAGGTGGTCAGAGAATGCATGCTCATTTTTGCAAGAATCTCAGCCCCTAATAAATACTTTCTTATATCACGATTAATTTTCACCTTCAAACACAGCTATAAGAGAACTTTTTGGGTGCTGCAAGAGAAATGGTGATCCTTGGGTTTTCATGAGCTGGACCCCGTGTGCCTCCATGCAGCTCGGCTGTTCTGAGGGAGTGTAAACCTTGGAGGACTCTCTAACAAGCATGACTCCCATTTTCCAATATTCTCCTGTCTTCCCATACTGTGTTTCAATTCTCCCTGCTCAGTTTTGAATTTTGATATATGGAAATAATATGGAAGGCTTTCTCCTTGTGCTCTCAGTAGCTTTGGTCTTTTCTCAAACTTCACTCTATTAAACAACTTGTCATCTCTGGAGTACAATCAGTTTGTGCTAGCACTCCTGAAAATAAAAAGAAACACATGGAGGGCAGGAAATCTGACAAAAGGCAAAAAATAATAGGACACAAACCAGTTTTTACTCTATCATCACATACATGAGAGCACAAAAGCAGGGTAGAAAGAATCAAACCTGTCAGAATGGGCAAATGCATGAATAAAAATGACAGCTCATACAAATCTGGTATTGGGCAGTAGTGAATTACCTTTCCGACTGGATCAAAGGCAGAATAGAAAAGCAGTCAACACTTTTTTGACTCTTCACTGAGTTACAATGGCCATTTTCACCCCTGGAATATTGCAATGCTAGAATTACTTTTCGAAAGCATAATCAAGCCATAGTAAAAAAGGAAGTGTTTGGGGTTCATCGTTATTCAGCCTTCTAAGATTCACCAAGCATATCAAGTGTCACATAAGTATGCACCTTAACCTCTAGGGTAAAGAACCCAAATACTCAGAGATCATAATTATTGTAGAGGATTCAGGTCTAATAAGCTGTATGAAGATAAGTGAAAATTTAAAGTGGAGACTACTGCTGCTTCACAGTGATCAGGGAATGTAGGAAGCAACAATGAAAGTGATGGATGTTTTCAAATCCATCTTACTTAAATTATGGTTTATAATTAAGTCTAAGGAAACATCACCCATATATAACTCACACTTATGGTAAGAGATTCTATCTAAATGTTGAATCATAAATTAGAAATTTGTATGATAGTATTGGTTATCAAACACTCAACATTACTAATTTGTATTCATATTCATCACAGTTCTAAGCCCAAGAAAGGAAGGAAAGAGATGTTGTTCATCAAAACAACATCTGCAATGCTTATGCAGTTTTATACCTTTGACTAATATTCATAAAGGTTTTTTTTTTTCAGTAGAACTCTATGAAGAATTAAGTTTATAGTTGAGTGGCCACAGGTCTTTTGTTTGTTTGTTTGAATAGCTGAAAGGATACAGTGATAAGCCAAAAAGAGCAAATGAGCCCAAAGTAACAACCATAAACCAAGCCATATGATAACATCACCTCTCATTTCCATTACTTCATCATCACTCATTGGATTACTTCTAAACACAGACTATAAACTCTACATAATTTTGTTTGTAAAGCATTATACATATTTACATAGTCATCTAAATAATCTTAAATTAAATCACAAGACCAACCAAATACTGGGTGTGAGTCAATCCTGCCCTCACACACAGAGAACTGCCAGAAGAGCATGAATAAGCTGAAGAGCCCAAAAGCCATGAGGTTGTCTTTGACACACAGTTGTTTTATACGATAATATTCAATGGATAGAGTCTGAAACAATAATTAGAAACATCTCATAAATTCAGAAAAGCCACAGTAATAGTACAACGTCAGATATATCAAATAAAGGCCATGTGAGTCGCAAGTCACGTTCAGTGCTTCAAAGCACATTGGGAAGAGGTCTGCCCGCAGATCTCCCAGAATTCCTCTCCAAAGAATGCAACAGCACTATATGGGAGATAAGTGAACCCTGGTGCTATGAGGTTTCATCAAGGGACAACACGGAACACATCATCCAAACCCAGTCACACAGGAGAAGTATACCTTCAACATGACGGCATCTGGGAAACAAACAGGGTTGTGTGATATGAAAACTTCACTATTTTACAAAAATAAAAGTTAAAAATAAAAATAAAAACACAAAAAAAAATAAATATAAAAATAAAGACAAAATAAAAACAAAAATAAAAACAAAAATAAAGCATTGCTTTAAAAAAGTTTGTTACCAGCGCTAAGACAGATCTTGCACCTCAAAAACACAGTTTCTGTATTGAAAATCTGAGACTGAAAAAGCTACACCTTTCCACATAATGCTGAGGTGGGTGTATATTTGCTTTGGAATCTCCCACAAACTACTTCATAATGCAAAATGCCATTTGAATGTGGAAAATATGTAAATATTAAAAGCTGGGGGACTTAAAGCTGTGCCATGAGAAAGGATTTAACCTTAAAAGGGTAGAACCTGAAAGCTGTTTTGGGAAACTAGTGAAGAGCGTTTGCAACTATACAGCATTAAGAGTTTGGCAGGAAACCATGTTTAAAGAACGGCTTTCTGCCTCAAAAATATTTTTGTTTAAAAGACAATTTAAGAAATCAATTTGTGCATGTGCAAATATACAGAAACACACAAGTTATACATGAGCTGGAGTTTTCTCATATTTGGTCAAAAGACAAGCAGAATACCTCCTTCCTCCTTGGGTATTACCTGAACAAAATGCTTCCTAAGGAGTACCAAGATATTTTGTAAGTATGTGTCTATGTGTACTGTATCAGATCAAGCTGAGAACTCATTTGTTGCATTAACTGATTAAAACAGCAACAATTACCTCAGAACTTGCTATCAGACACTTGCCAGAGATACACAGACATTGCAGTAGCCAGAACTCAGGTTTGATCAAGCTTAGTTAACTCCTACAGGTGAAACACAAACTTGCAGTTGCACTGACAATCCCCATCCAGCTATGAGACTTTCAGAAAGCCAATGGCTCCCAAAACCAGAACATCCACTGCTGCACTCACATCTCAACAAGAAGATAAAACCCTGCCACGACACATACTGTGACAAATCAGGCATGCTAAACTGCAGATGCTACACTCATTTTGTGCAGAGGGCAGAAAAATACCATTTCCTATTATGAAACATATTGCTCCTGCAGAGATGCCCCTGTGCATTATCAACATGTAAAAGCTCATTCTCACAACACCCTATAAGGTAGCAAGCTATTACCACATTCTCCTCCTTTTACAGTCACTTTCCATTTCCGTGTCACCACCACTTCTGTTAAGTCCATCACTGATACAGTAAAGCATATGTATTGCCTCAAAGCCCAAGAACTATATTTAGTGGTGGCTTATTCCAACAGATCTCAGTGCTAGGTTAAGAGCTTTAACCCTCTTTCTTTATATAGGGAGGCACACAGTTCTAGCATGGAATTTTCCAAGCAAAAGTGGTCTGCACAATTCTTCAACAACCATATTTAGAAAATGTCTTCAGGCTCTTTCTTCAAAATGATTTTTCCCATGAAAACAAGTTTTCATCTCCATGTATGTCGGAAAACAAAGGAAAAAGATATCAGCTTTTGAAACCGTACCTTCCATGACATAAACCAGGGAACCCACATCTCCCTCCTTGATGATGCAGCTGTCTTTGCCATACTCCACAGGATACATACAATCCACAATCTCCTGGATCTGGGATAGTTCCAGATTCTTCATGAAGTCATTGTCGAGGATTGCTTCCTTTATTAGCTCCTTGGACCTGCAGAATAGGAGAAAAAAAAAAAAAAAAGCAAGGTTTAGCCAAAATTCCATCCTCCGAACTCAGTAATAGCCCATGAAGTTTGGCACAACCACACAGTACTTCAGTGACTACTTCTTTGAAAAAAAAAAAAAAAAACAGATTTTTTTTCTCTAAAAATGTGATGGAATCAGAGAAGTTGGGAAAAAAAGAATAAAAAAAACTTGTAATGATTTTTGTAAATAATTTTAGATTATGAAATGAAAATAGATCTCATGCAATTGCAAGATCCCTTTCTAGCTACATCAGTAATAACGCTGAAGAATAACAGAGCTACCCAAAATATCTTCCATATACAAAAGTGAAAGGGAATACAAACAACAAGTTCAAGGATTTACTGTGTAGTTTATCATATCCCCATTAAATCACAGAAACTGGAGAACACAAGAGCGTGTGATACTGCAGTGATTCCCTGAGTATTAATCAAATTCCAAAGACCATGACATCCAGCAGAGGAGGCACCACTGCTGAACATCACCAATTAATTGCTTTGACTACTAATGGGAAAATCCAGAAGTTGTATTAGCACACACAAAATCAGACACTCAATTTTGACTTGGCATGCAAACAGTCTGAAGTTCTAAAATGTGCGAGGTTTAGTAAGGAAATTGTTTCTGACAACACAGGTGAAGCCTCCAATCTGACTGTAACCACCATATTATGGTATCTTGCAAGGCCACCTAAAGTAACTTATGCAAAAGAACAAGTGTGGATGCTACATCAAGGTCCAGACAAAACTAGAGTCCCTAAAAGCACCCACTTAACCAAAATGCTCTACTTCACATGAGAGGCCATCAGCACTGACCTACGGAAGCACTGGATGCAAAGTAGACTGGACTTCAAGCACTGTCTGCAAAAAGCCATGGACTTGAACTGTTCCAGAAACCTTGTTCTTGAGAAATTTAGTTTAACTTCACATGCTATCATTCTAATCCCTTGTTCAAGCAGATAAAAACCACCAGGAAGAAAACTACATCTGTGCTATTCTTTTGTTGCTTTTAGTAACGTAGAAGCTGATAATTTTAAGGTTGGTTATATGGCAGAAAATTAACTTTCCTTATTTGTTCCACGTAGTACAGCAAGAGCAGACTTTCTATGCTGTGCTTTGATGGTTCTTTTGGTCTCAGCCACCCCCACAGGTCCACAAAAATCTCACAACAAAGACACTAATTATTAGCATTACTCAAACAGCATGCTGAAGAAGAACGCATAATAAAAGCTTTCACAGTAGTCATACCAGCCAGCATTCCAATTCAAGCCATTTGTTCCACTGCAAGGCTCAAAACGAGACTGTCTCCCTGACAAAATAAAGTCAGTCTTTCATGAGCCACAAGAGCTGCAGGGAATTCAGACATGGGTATGTTGGACCTCCCTGCTAATTTAGGGCCCACAGAAATAAGCAATGATGTTCTTGTAGGAACGAAGGACAACAAAGGATTTGAAAGGATCTGAGAAGCCTGGTCTAAAGAGTAGCAAAGGAGCAGCAGAAGGACTAAAATAATCAGCTACAAAACCATTCTGGGGAGAAGCAGCAAAATATGTGCAAGATGAACAAACGTTTGGAATTTGTGAGCTTAATAGTATTCTGAGTAAAGCCTAAGAGTAACTCTAGCCAACAGATTCATGGCATTAAAAACCTCTTCAACATATGTAGGTTGCTCTGAAAGTAATGCCTTCTATTTATTTCTCAGGAAAATACAACAGATATGGAGAGCACAATAACACTCGTGAAGACAGCAAATCCTCAGCTACAAAACACAGTTTCTCAGCATAATCACCACCATTAGCTGTGCATTTTCACCAGTAACGAGCAACAGCCTCCATGTTGCGCTCATAAAAATCTGCACCAACAGAGGTGGCCCACTAATTCACGCTGATGTGATGGCATAGTTGCAAAGAAAATGTTGCCCTCACAGTCTATCTTTCATCGGTTCAAACAGATGGAAATCACAAAGTGCCAAATCCAGATTACATGGTGGATGTGGAAGGACAGTCCAGCCGAAATTAGCAGTGTGTTTCATGGTCTTCAAACTGGCACGGGCTCTGGCATTAACACGTTGCAGGAGAAAGGTTGTCTTCTTCTCTGGCCTGACTCTGGAAGTCTGAGCCTTCAGCATTGTCAGCGATGTGATGCAGCTGTCAAATCTGACGCCCTTTCCAAGTTCTAAGAAATCTAGAAAGATCATCANAAATCACAGAAACTGGAGAACACAAGAGCGTGTGATACTGCAGTGATTCCCTGAGTATTAATCAAATTCCAAAGACCATGACATCCAGCAGAGGAGGCACCACTGCTGAACATCACCAATTAATTGCTTTGACTACTAATGGGAAAATCCAGAAGTTGTATTAGCACACACAAAATCAGACACTCAATTTTGACTTGGCATGCAAACAGTCTGAAGTTCTAAAATGTGCGAGGTTTAGTAAGGAAATTGTTTCTGACAACACAGGTGAAGCCTCCAATCTGACTGTAACCACCATATTATGGTATCTTGCAAGGCCACCTAAAGTAACTTATGCAAAAGAACAAGTGTGGATGCTACATCAAGGTCCAGACAAAACTAGAGTCCCTAAAAGCACCCACTTAACCAAAATGCTCTACTTCACATGAGAGGCCATCAGCACTGACCTACGGAAGCACTGGATGCAAAGTAGACTGGACTTCAAGCACTGTCTGCAAAAAGCCATGGACTTGAACTGTTCCAGAAACCTTGTTCTTGAGAAATTTAGTTTAACTTCACATGCTATCATTCTAATCCCTTGTTCAAGCAGATAAAAACCACCAGGAAGAAAACTACATCTGTGCTATTCTTTTGTTGCTTTTAGTAACGTAGAAGCTGATAATTTTAAGGTTGGTTATATGGCAGAAAATTAACTTTCCTTATTTGTTCCACGTAGTACAGCAAGAGCAGACTTTCTATGCTGTGCTTTGATGGTTCTTTTGGTCTCAGCCACCCCCACAGGTCCACAAAAATCTCACAACAAAGACACTAATTATTAGCATTACTCAAACAGCATGCTGAAGAAGAACGCATAATAAAAGCTTTCACAGTAGTCATACCAGCCAGCATTCCAATTCAAGCCATTTGTTCCACTGCAAGGCTCAAAACGAGACTGTCTCCCTGACAAAATAAAGTCAGTCTTTCATGAGCCACAAGAGCTGCAGGGAATTCAGACATGGGTATGTTGGACCTCCCTGCTAATTTAGGGCCCACAGAAATAAGCAATGATGTTCTTGTAGGAACGAAGGACAACAAAGGATTTGAAAGGATCTGAGAAGCCTGGTCTAAAGAGTAGCAAAGGAGCAGCAGAAGGACTAAAATAATCAGCTACAAAACCATTCTGGGGAGAAGCAGCAAAATATGTGCAAGATGAACAAACGTTTGGAATTTGTGAGCTTAATAGTATTCTGAGTAAAGCCTAAGAGTAACTCTAGCCAACAGATTCATGGCATCAAAAACCTCTTCAACATATGTAGGTTGCTCTGAAAGTAATGCCTTCTATTTATTTCTCAGGAAAATACAACAGATATGGAGAGAACAATNTCTCAGGAAAATACAACAGATATGGAGAGCACAATAACACTCGTGAAGACAGCAAATCCTCAGCTACAAAACACAGTTTCTCAGCATAATCACCACCATTAGCTGTGCATTTTCACCAGTAACGAGCAACAGCCTCCATGTTGCGCTCATAAAAATCTGCACCAACAGAGGTGGCCCACTAATTCACGCTGATGTGATGGCATAGTTGCAAAGAAAATGTTGCCCTCACAGTCTATCTTTCATCGGTTCAAACAGATGGAAATCACAAAGTGCCAAATCCAGATTACATGGTGGATGTGGAAGGACAGTCCAGCCGAAATTAGCAGTGTGTTTCATGGTCTTCAAACTGGCACGGGCTCTGGCATTAGCACGTTGCAGGAGAAAGGTTGTCTTCTTCTCTGGCCTGACTCTGGAAGTCTGAGCCTTCAGCATTGTCAGCGATGTGATGCAGCTGTCAAATCTGACGCCCTTTCCAAGTTCTAAGAAATCTAGAAAGATCATCACTTTCCTATCCCAAAAGACAAATACATCACTTTAGCCACTGAGAGCTGTGTTTTGAACATTTTCTTTAATGGGGAATTCACATGTTACCAGACCATGAACAGCCATTTTGACTTCGGCTCATAGTGGTGACATCATCTTGGCATCAGTAATGCTGCAATCCAGGCAACTGCCACATTCAGCCTCCTTTTGGTTCAATAGGTCCTGATAAACTTGCACAGTGTTCTTCCTGTTTCTGTATGAGCACATGTGGGACCCACCTGGGGTAAGCTTTGTGATATTCCATGCCACCTTTGTTTCCAATTCACTGAGGCCAATACTCAGCTTCCTACAGAGTTCCTTGGTTCTAATCCACCAATTCACATAAATGAGCTGATTGAGACACTCCTCATCTTTGCACAGCCATCCAGAACATGGTACCTTGCTGTTGCCACTGTTGAAACACACCACCTGCCACCTCACTGTGCTCACACCCACTGTTTGGTCTCAATAAATGTTCAGTAAGCATCGATGAACATCAGTGGGTGCCACATCTTCTGCGTGGAGGAATTCAAGGACACACCTTCACTTCATACACACTCCCATGTCAGGTGCCACTCTCTCAGAGGGCCCCTCTGCTGTCATCTGTTACACAGCAACAAAATGGAATGGGATATTGGAGGGAAGGTTCAGCCTCTACTGCCATACCACCAACATCTGCCTCTGACATCATGGGCCAAAGTAATAAAATAAGAGACATTATTTTCGGAGCAGCTCTCATAGAAATACTAGAGAAATTGAAGAGATCCACTGAGTCATTCAAATGCTTTTAACAGCAGAAGTGTGCTAGCATTCCAAGAGAAGGACACGGGACACCAACAGCAGTTCCACCTCTCAACCCTAAGCATCTTAAAAATAAATACTGAACACTCTGCAAATAACTTTATCACACTTGAATACAACCAAAATAGGTGTTAGTATTTGTATGGGACCTATTGATCATCTGAGGCAAGCACTGAGTCAGCTGCAGGTGCACAGGTGAAGGCAATGCACCTCTGTGACCAGAAGGGGAGGAGTCTGGCTCCACCTCTCCCAGACCCCATTTAAGGGCTGACCACCACCAGGGAAGGATCTCTTGTTGGAGATTGCTCCTTTGGAGTTTCCTATTGTGAGTCTAGGACATGGGTGAGCATTTTTTCCCTTGTCCCTTTTCCACCACAATAATCTAACTGTACCATCTATAAAATATATTGGCTATACTACCATTTGGTATTGTTCATAGTGTTAACCTCACACCTTACAGTATTTAAGGATAGTTAGTTAAAATGGGACTTCAAATACAACTAGCCCAGCATGAGAGAAAAGAACCTTCAGCAGCCCCAGAGCAGTGCCTGTCAAGTGAACATGCACCTTGTGACCCAAACAGCATGTTTTGAGTATATTAGCATCAAACCAAACCATGCTTTGTAGCTAGTAAGCCACAAACCTTTTCATCTAGAAATATTCCATCCACCTCAAATAAAAAAAAACAAAACAAAGCTTAGCTTGATGTATTTGAAAATTAGTTGATACTAAAAATACATTGTCATAGCTACAATACGATTTACTCTATTGTGCCCTGCAAGAGAGTATTCGTCAGTCATTCGTCAATTTAAAAAATTATTATTCATCCAATGTAGATTACTATTCCTGCATACTCGTGCATACAGGGTCTTCAGCAATTTCCATATTATTTTATTACACAGCTTTATTTCAATGTAATTCACAGATGAAGCTCCAGGTAAATAGATTTTTCTTCTTCTCTATTTATTTTTATACTATGTGAAACTCAAAGCACATAAATTAGCTCATAATTCCCAATTAACCCGTAACTAATGCCTTTGTGAACCACACCGTTCCTTAATCATCTCCATTACTATCAGAAAGCTGCATCCACTGCAGAAGTGTTAACACACGAGTCTACCTATTGATACAAAAAAGGTATCTACAATAGTCAAAAACACACTCTTGCAAGTGATTTAAACAAGCTACAGCTGTTGCAAGATCTCTTACTGTACTTAGTCCGCATTTTTTTATTGAATTTTCTAACAGAAACAGCCTGCAAACAAAATAAACCTACAGTATTTGCAATGGAACAGACTTTTTCTGAGTGACCTTGTTTCGGGAATGGGGCACTTTCAGGAATATTTACTTAGGGCTGAATTGAACAGTTCATAATGCAGTGGGCCATTCAGAACAGAAAGTGAAGCTGTTAACTTTACTTCCCAGAGGCAGGAATCTGCAACTATGTTTTCTGAAAAAATAACCATCAAAAGCAATGGAAAATTTAAAAAAAAATAAAAAGTGCGTAATCATCTGTGATACATCCGTTCCCAAATGAGTTTAAGCCCATCATGGTAACTAATAAGGCATCAGGAGGAACAAGCTAATTGCATCCTAATCTGCAGAAGTCATGCAAAAAGCACCGTAAGAAGTTTGCTATAAATGCATTTCATCCATGAAAACATTTGCCCCTCAGAACAGCAATACAGAAGCATGTTACTTTGCACACTGCTCAGCCCCAAGCAGGGGCTTCTCCAGTTCCCCAGAGACAGCAGTCCAGCATCTCAACCTCAGGGTAAAACGCAAAATGTCTGCAAAAAATTCATCTGCACTTTCCGACCCAGGACATGGGCGAGTTTTAAAGGTCTGCTTTATTGCAGTGGTCATAAAATGCAAAACCTGTTCTAGCACGGTGCCCAAAGCCCTTCTGCTAACACCTGTTGGCAACACAAACTAACATGAATGCAAAAGATACAGATGGGAAGTGTTGTGCAGCCCTAGATAAAAAGAAAAGTGAAGACTACAGTGGTTGGCAATGCACAGAGTGATATACCAAACCCCATAGTACAGCCTATCATTACTTTGTCAGTAATCTACATTTTACGAAGAGGAACATCAATAGTCATCTCAGCCACTTAACTCACAGCCAAAATCCACATGCTCCATGCTAGATATGCACCTTCAGAAACGTACGATCGATATCAGAACAAAAAGCTAATCTTTGTCCCAAAAGGTCTAATTTCAACAAGATGAGGACTTAGCATTTACTGATAGGCAGACCTTGTTCAACAGCACTGCAACCCACAGCATCATTCTTGTTCTGTTTCTTCACTGCTGTAAAAATGTAGTTTGAATTAAATACAACAGATGTACAACAACTGCCTGTTTGAAATCCACATGGTGAAATGTTTAAAAGTGTTTACACTTCTACAAAATGTGGCTGTGGAAAAAAAAAATCTTTCCAAAAGGAGCACACAGCTAAGGACTGGGACTGCTCCAGCCTTCCAGAAACTATACGGCAGAACAGAAATGCTCTGCAAAAAGTATCAAACAAAACTCTGCAGAATTTGTCTTGTGCCTAGACCAACCTCCCTTTCACAAGGGGTGTCAGTTCTAAGCAGCACAAAAAGCAAAGACTGCACGTGCACAGAGCACTTCACTGTTTCTAAGCCCTCATGCACACAAGAACAGAACACGTGCTCACACCCTGCCCTGGAATGGGACCTCAACATCCTCCCCTTTAATGAACAAAAGCAGGAAAACTTACAGAAAAGGACAGCATCATCGAAAGTAGACAAGTTAAGTCCACTGAATAAGATGTTTTAAAGCCCTCTTTAGAGATGTTCCTTGAGCACAAAAAGGCCCGCATCCTCCAAAAACCAGCAATGTCTGGCACAAAAGTCACAATTGTGTACAACTGTCTGTACAATTGCTGTAGCTTACTGTGTGATTATTCAGTCTACAAGCAAGGCTGCACATCCCACACAGCCACCAATTCATCTGGACACTTTATCTTCTGTTTATGAATATTGCCAGACAGCCAGTCACACACACACAGGTTTAAGAACAGCCTAGAAATCAGAAAGCCTTCCATGGTATCAAAACAACTGTCAGCAACGCAGCTAAAGTCTCTTCCCTGCACTGCTATTTAGAGTGGGCACCCCTTCAGCTCCTGCAGAAGAGAGAGGCAGAAAGCACAGCTTTCAGGGATGCCTGTTCAGTCCCCCAACCAGCAACTTCAGCTCCGCTGCCCTCAGGAAAGGTGGTTTTGAAACAAAAGCGTTTATGTTGTTAGAAGAATTATTTCTGACAAGTCAATTACAGAAATGTGGAGGTCTGCCCCTGCAACTGCCCCAGGAGGTCTGGCACTGCAGGCTGGCAGCGGGTACTTCTTGCATGACAGCAATGCAATAAAAATGCTAGCTGGCTGCAGTACATCACGCCGGCTTTAAGAATGCAGCCTGCAAAAGGACAAATGGATCCTCTTTTAAGACTCACACACTGTGTGGCAGCAGAACAGGACAGAAAAGACCTCGGGGTAAAATCTCAGTCCTGCTCAACTGCAACACCGTTAATAGCTGATAACTCTGCACTAGATGTTTGTTTTGGCTACAGACAAAGATAACTTTAAACGTTTCTTAAAGGGAAATGTAAATATAACTCAGGAGAGCTATTCTTGTCCCATTAACTGGAAATAGAGCAGGACCCAAGTTCAGGGTGGAGTAACACGGAGCCTTTGCTATACTTGCTGATGTTCATGACAGTGCTTGCCTTTCCCACCACAGACAGAGGTGGTGTGGCTTCAGGTCGCAAGAGAACATTTCTGGGAGGGATGTGAAGCATCCTGAGCCAAGCCATTACGGCTTAGCAGGATGGAAGAACGTGTTCTGAACTTCAGAAGTGTACACTAAAAACAATTCAAACTGACATTTTGTTTAGAGATGCAACTGTAGAGAAGCAACTGTGCCCTGATCTAAACCTTTAAAAAAGGAAAACAAACCTCATGTTTCCATTTCGCTTGTGTGTAAATATGACCTGTAGTTGCAGAACAGAGGAGCTTTGCAGAGAATGTGTTGATGAGAAAGCTCCACTTAGCATTTCTAAAGATGTCAGTAAAACATGCCGTTCATTTACACTGCTGCTCATTACATCATATTTTGGTATTCAACATTTAAGAGGCAAAAGAATTTAAGGAAAAGAATGTTAATTTCTCCTTGAATTTCTCTTACTGAAAACTGTTGTTAGGATAAAAATTCTGTAGGCAAGGTTCTTTGGGGGAAGTTTTTTTTGTTAACTCCTGTATTTAAATACATCTCACCCCACATATCTTCACCACCCTTTTCTAGGCTAGTATTTTCCATCCTACAGATACTGGAAATGTTTGGCACTGTCAGCAGGAAAATCGTCTCCTCCCAACACAATTTGCTTACTTCTGAAATGCCTGACACCTCTGAACAACTCCCACATGAGCTTCATTTTGAGAAGCCACTACCAATACCTCTCAACAAGATCAAAAAGCTACATGATTAGATGAAGGAAGCAGAGACTTTGGGCAGCTTAGAGGTAAACACGCATAGCAAGTGAATGCCAGAGGAGGAATGATACAAGCTACATGCTAAACAACACGATCTTTTGAGGGATGGTGTTCTCACAAATCTCTCAGTTTTGGTGCTCACATCCACTGAAACTATGCTGGAGACTTATCACATCAACAGAAATAGCAGAGAAAATGTGTGCACCCATATGCCACAACGCCAAGGGATGCAGCAACACCCAGACTCCTCCAGCAGGGTTCAGTTTGCAAGACTGAGCCATGGAGATCTAGGCAAAATGTCTTGAAGGTTACATCAATGTATCTTGAAAAGAACTGCCTCCTTTAAGGGCATCTACTCCTGGCAGCTCCAAGCAGCAAGCTGACTGGAGGCAGGTATGAGGACTGCAGCTAAATGGCAACTAAAACGGTTTCCCAAAGTTTATTAGCATATTTTGAGGTCTGCATGGCTTCACAGTGATAAATGAACACTTAGACAGAGAACTGCATTCAGATGCCCTGGAGAAGAAAGTCACAGATAGCTGCTGCAGAGATGGACTTTACCCTGGTGGAAAAAGCAGGAAATCTGCCAAGTGGATGATAACCTAATTTAAATAGATGCAGAAATCCAATTAGAGATCCTCTGAGCAGAGACAGCTCGCTCTCGTCTCTTGGATTAGAGGCTACAAACACACTGCAAGCTTTTCTAAATGTACCGTTGTCCAGGCAAAATGAATGTGCTCTGCAAAAACACTTTGCTCCTCCTCAGCAGAAGAGCGTCAGCAGGGAAAGCTATCACAACAGTGCAATATTCAGCTGTAGGTTTAGCATGGGGCTTCACAGTAAATGTGATTTATGAAAAAAAATAAAGGGACATATTTAACATCAGTTACTGATTCACCTAACACTTCTGATGGATGGCACTGTCACCGTGAAAGTTGTCTCATGTTGCTCTGCTTTTCTGCTACCTGGCAAAGTCTCTGGTTTAAATAATATAGGTGTTCAGGAGCAGAATGCAGAAAAGCACTTGGAGCGTTAGTCCTTCAATAAATGATTCTAGGAATTGAGGAAGAAGTATTTCTTCCTTCGTTAAGGGTCAGGAAAAGGACTGACACTAGCAGCCACGCTTTGAGACACAAATATTGGAAGGATGTATGGGATTACCTAAATAACACCCTCACCCAGGAGCCAAGGAGCAGGCTGCTGGGATTTAAAGGCGAGCGCTGCCACTGGATCTGCACTCACAAAGGTCGCTTTGGGGACACAGCAGTCCTGAGCAGAGCTGTGGGAGCACCATTATGTGGGCTCTGTCTAGTCTACTAATAAACCAGATTACATTCGGACAAGCACCTTTTGGCAGACAACATGAACTCTAAGGAAACAAATCATTCAACTTCATAACATTTAAATGGAGACAGAACAGCAGCAGGAAACTCATACACTGCCTACGGAAAAGTAGTGAGGATGGGGGATCATACCAGGAAGCAACCACCTGCAGTCTCTCTCTATTCCAAGCCAGATCAGGGAGAGATGGTCACATTCAAAGTATTACCCTCTAATCTGTATTTCCACTGCGTGAGTAGCTACCATCCTTCTGACTGAACTTTGAAGAACATCCCGACAGCAACATGCTTTTCTCAAACTTGTTTTAGGATGTCTACAAATAATGCAGCATCCAAAAAGTCCCAGACTGCCTACTAAAGGACAACCTATAGATGGCAACAGCAGAGATGCTGGAAATTCAGAGAAATCTCCCTATTTCTCACGTATACTATCCAGAGAGAAACTCAAGGGATATTTGCTATTCCACTCCATCCAATCAAGAGTAAATGCAAGTCAGAAAGAAGTTAAAATAATCGTTTTGAAGACTAATTATGACAAAACATGACAAAACATGACATCAGAAGGGCACCTGGTTTAAAGAGAAGGCAAGGAAAAGATGGACTGATTTCAACGACTCTAGGAAATGGTTCTCCTTTGATCAAAATAACTGCCATCCAGAGGATTTGAACGCTTCCAGGAACTTTAGCCTGAAAGTACATTGTCAAGGGAAACATCCTATTTCTTGCAAAGAAGAAGATTTTTTTGCACTAGCAGCACACTGGTAATCTCACATTGTATGGCACCACTTGCCCGCAGGGAACGCTAACAGGAATGGACGCATGCAAAAGCAAAAGGAGGAGGCAGCAACATAAACATGTACTGCCAAGGTAAGGCCAAGGAACAGCATGCTCACCTGGGAAATCATCCCTTGGAGCAAGTTTTGATGATTGCAGTGTAAAGCACCCTCCCCTTCAAGCAACTGTAACCTACTGGCGTTACAGCCTAGCAGAAAAGCAAGCCATAATCACAGCATGAGAAACACTGAGGTGCTCCCAGGGGAGAGCTCTGCTTTATACAGGTGGGACCCTTTCAGCAGGAAACAACCGCACTGCTTGTTTCTGGAGTATAGCCTACAACATGCATTAAGTAGATTACTACTCTGCCTCCTCCAGAGCCAAGAAAGCAATTCTTTTAATAAGACAGGAATGCTCAAGATCCGTTCTGTTGAGACATGAGTGATGGGAGACATAATCTATTTGCCATTGCAGGATGGGCTCAGCAGACAGCAAGCAAGGCTCTGCTCTCAAAGGCGGGGTGCATGAAGTGTAGCTGCAGCTTGTTGCTGTCACAGCAGGGGACAGGGAATCCCCTTTCAAGCACCTCAGATGCAGACTGGGTGAACACAGATGGGATGATGATAAAGCAAGCACAACAGTAAAAAGGACAGATGCATACTGATGTGCTCGTAGGTAAACAAAGAGCAACAAGGATTTGAAAGTGCAAAGAATCACACTAGAGGAAATACCAAAATACCTGAATCCCACTCAGAGGAATGCAAGACAGCTCCAACAGCTGCAGCAAGGATTATCTTTTTAATCCTTAAGCAGCAGAGCCTGAAAAACCAACTCACCTTTACAAATGATGTCCCAAATCTAGGATTTGTTATATCATGTGAAATCCAAAGGAAGGTGCTACTTGGCCACTGGTATCCCATACTTCAGCATCAAGTGCTAACAGTCTTCACTGTTTCTCCCCAAAAGCTTACAATGTATGACACAGAAGACGGATGGCTTTATCATGCACCTATTTAAAAGCATCCACTGCAACATACGTTATAGCTGTGGGCAGTTATCAACGGCCCTGCTGCCCACCATTTATAATGAAGAAGTGCTGCCAGTCTGTTGCCAAGGTCCTCAAGTACAGACCATCTGGAAGGCTCTAAATGGAGGGCAGAAACACATCTCATGACAGTGGAAAGACAGAAAAAGTAAGCCAGAAAAGACCACACAATCAAGTGATATTTATTTGCACCATATGAACAGAAAAGTAAGTTTGCTCATATGCCTACAGTGCATCATGGTTATTTTGTTTTCCTTGCCTTACTATCCTGTTACTCTCCACTTAAGTCTTAGCACCTTCCCACACCACCTTCAAAACCAGAAATGCATGCTCCAGACACAACAACTTTGGGTCGTCCTTTATCCTCTGAGTACCTTACTCAACATTCCCAGTGCATCACATGGTTTCCTTTGCTCTGTCCTTCCACCACTCAGCTCCTTTGCTGGGCTTGAGGAATCCACAGCCTGCAACAGGACACAAGCAGCTGAACTTTGGGCCAGGAGGCAAAAGTCTGCAGTAAGACACAGCCGGCTTGTAAACAGAGCTGAGCAAGACAGGAGGGCCCTGAGGGCTCAGTGTGCAAGAGCTAGATGTAGGTGATATCTCACATAAGGTTTGGTGGGAAAAGGCAGAGGAGGAAACACACACATACAGAAGTGGAATAAGCGTACCACAAAGAGCTGGAGAGAGTGGTCCTCCCACGTGTGGCTCTCTAGGGAAGCAGTTAGCTTCCTCTGTCCCAAATGTTTTACAGAATAAGGAATGCAGTTTTGTTCACTCCTTGAATAGCATCGCTACAATTCTCTCACATTTCAGTTTGTTCCAAAGTACACAGGCTACGTTTTGGAAATATTTACATGAAGGAATACACAGAAACAGCTAACGAGGTGGAGGGAAAATGCATGCCAAGGAGTTAGTTTGGAATAGGAAACAGGAACTACAAGAGTGAGCTGAAACAATTCAAAAAACTTTAACTCTGACAAACCCAAAGAGCACTACTTAGAAGACATTTAACTGCATTTTAAAGACATTCAGACAGTTCTTTGCTCCAAAGTCAAAAGCGAATCCAAGTCCTCAGAATATACATTAACATAACACATATTTAAGGGCAGAAAGATCAGTCCAAGCTCATGTTAAACCAATGAGCCAAGAAAGTGACTGACACAAGCTCCTGGAAAAAAAACCTCCCCTGGAGTGAGTTTATGGAGCAAAAATATACAAACCTTCCAAGTGAATGTGCAAACAGCAGAACTTGCAGTTGTTGGATTTTTTCCCCCAACCTAAATTCAGTCTATTATCTCCTCCCTGCTAGCAAACAGCAACAGCAGCTAGAGGTAAAAGACAGCTCTGTGACAATACCAAAATCATCAGCTGATCTCTGTGCGCTACTTTGCTCGCTTGTTTACAGAACTGCATTTTTAAGCTTGCCTTTGTTGCAAGTTTTAAACCTTCTTTAGATTTGAAGGACTTCAGCTTATTTGCCCTAACACATACAGAGGTCACCCACTGGGTCGTGCAGGATTCACCTACGCTAAATGAAATTCCTCTGCTCACCTAACAAAACTCTTTTGTGTTTTTTGGTTATTTTTTTAAACTATCTGCTGTACATAGACAGTTTTTTGGAAACACACATTAATTTTATCTGCGTTCCTGTGAGGCAGATTCACTCCAGAAGCAAAAAATCTCTGTAGTTTCTCCAGGATGAAACGCTGAGAACAGATACCCACCTCTTGCAAATTGAACTAGCTACTCAGTTTTGTCTACCCGTGTCAATTCTCAACTTTAATTATAATAATAAAATTGCCAGTCACTTGCTTATCTTTAAACTTCAAGACAAAAGCTGTCTAAAACATTATTTGTAATGTCCATAAACTGATGCTATCAGTCTTAGTAAACACATTACTAAGACTTGGCTTCCCCCATTCTTCTTTCTCTACGGCACATGATTTTAGCAATCGGTGGCATTAGGTGCCCATTATATCACAACATTTCTTTCCTCCCAAACCATAACTCTTAGGAGTCACCTAAAATCAAAGGCAAGAGGCCTTACAAACACAATAGCCAGTCTTCACCTGTAGGTTTTATGTATACATACCTGCCAGTTTTTGGCAGTGATCTGAGAGAGCTGGTATGTACTATGCTGTTCCATCCAAATTCTACTTGCACAATCTGCATTTAAGGTCAAGAAATAAAATCTAATGAGTCTTACATATGGTGAATAGTAAATCTGCACGCTACTTTCTTTTATTGCAAGGGGGGATATGATGCTGTTCTGTTTATAAAGGTCAAGCAAATTGATGCAGTCTGCAGAGCCCTAATGCCTCTGTATTACTAAAATATAATATTTAGACAGCCCCTTTCAGATAGAAAGAAATCTCAGAGTAATATTTGTCCCTCCAATCTCAGCTGACGTGTGCACACAGTTTTGTACATGTTGAGTAGAACACGACAATGAATGTTTATTTGTTCTTTGTTTGAATTATGACAACTGTTATTCTTGAAACACCCCATAACATTTTAACAGGTTGTTTGGATAAGTCTCAGCTATAAATCCTGATCAGCTGTCATGTACTGAAAAACCTCTGTATTACCTTTTGGCAAGAAAACAGACTGCTGAGATAGAGGAGGGAGGAAACAAGGCTCAGAGTGGGTTAAAGGTGCTTACCAATTTGCTTCACCTAGGTCCCCAGTACAAAGTAGTTGCCTTCTGCCATCTTCCTGTAAAGGAGCAATGCCCAACCACAAACATTTCCATACAAATCACTGAGGATGTCACACAGCAATCCAACAATGCATGAAGCCAGAGCTATTTTCCTCAGATCTTCCTTGCTTTTGTTCAAAGCAGCTAGAGGGATTTTTCATCTCTGAATCACAATTTCAAATTAAACAGTTGTGACAGACACATTGATGATTATGCCACAGCAAAAATGCAGATGCTTATGCACAAGACCACTTTAATTATACAGCTAATAGCACCTATGGAGATGCTAACACTACAAAAAAGCCCTCACAGGACTCCAGGAAAGGCAGTAAATGCATGAGGGGACAGTGAAATCCTATCTAACTAAACAAAGCTAATAACAGCACTTACATAGTTAAATGCTATGACTTGCTGTGAACCCATAATGTCCAAGAAATTCCCCACCTGATGCTGGTTGGGAAACTGAATTTCTGGTGACATTTCATCTTTTGATATTCTGCTACCATGGCATCTGAGGTCCAGTGAATGCTAAGTGCTGTCCTGTGCCACAAGACAGCGCTGAAGAACAAGAGTGCAATCCAAAACTTAGTCGCTATCTCTCTGAGCTTCAGTTTTATGGTTGTTATATTTCTTCCCCAAGCAGTCTGTAGAGTCAGGAGAGGTTGTGGAGAACAAAGAAGTGCCAGAAAGAATTAGGATTTGCAGATGTTCTCATTTCACGTTCTGCACAGATCTGCCCAGCACATGTAGCTGTAAGTTAAGCAGCAGAAATCCTGAACAGCAGCCATACCTTCCTTTCAGGAATAGCCAGCATGGGTTCACCAGGGGGAGGTCATGCTCGACCAACCTGGTGGCCTTCTATGCTGTCATTACTGGCTGGGAGGATGGGGGGACAGCAATGGATGCAGTCTACCTTGATTTCAGCAAGGCTTTTGACTCTGTCTCCCACAGCATCCCTATATCAAAGTTGAGGAGGTGTGGAATAGATGAGTGGGTGGTGAGGTGGGCTGAGAACTGGCTGACTGGCAGAACTCAGAAGGCTGTGATCGGTGGCATGGAGTCCAGTTGGAGGCCTGTACTTAGCAGTGTTTCTCAGGGGTCAGTGCTGGGTCCAGTCCTGTTCAACATCTTCAATGATCTTGATGAGGAGATAGAGTCCACCCTCAGCAAATTTGCTGATGATACAATGCTAGGAGGAATGGCTGTGCTGTCTTCAGCGAGACTTGGACAGGCAGGAGAGTTGGGCAGAAGGGAACCTAGATGAGGTTTAACAAGAGCAAGTGTAGAGTCTCGCACCTACGGAGGAATAACCACGCACACCGGTACAGGTTGGGGGATGAGCTGCTGGAGAGGAGTTCTGAGGAGAGGAACCTGGGTGTCCTGGTGGATGACAGGTTGGCCATGAGCCAGCAGTGTGCCCTGGTGGCCAAGAAGGCCAATGGGATCCTGGGGAACATTAAAAAGAACATGGCCAGCAGGTTGAGGGAGGTGACCCTCCCCCTCTGCTCTGCCCTGGTGAGGCCTCACCTGGAGTACTGTGTCCAGTTCTGGGCTCCACTAGTACAAAAAAGACAGGGATCTCCCTGAAAGAGTCGAGCAGAGGGCTACAAAGATGATAAAGGGCATGGAACATGTCCCTGAAGATGAAAGGCTGAGAGACCTGGGGCTGATCATCCCTGCAAAAAGAAGACCCAGACAGGATCTGTTCAATGTCTATCAATACCTAAGGAGCAGGAGGCAAGGGGATGAGGCGGGACTCTTCTCAGCAG
>VXAB01010756.1:23128-35538 GCA_013399175.1 Odontophorus gujanensis | reverse complement strand
AGTGACGGAGCACTGGCACAGGCTGCACGGAGAGGTGGTGGAGTCTCCTTCTCTGGAGATGTTCAAGATCCACCTGGACACCTACCTGTGCAACCTGGGCTAGGGAACTGCTTTGGCAGAGGGGTTGGACTCGATGATCTCTAGAGGCCCCTTCCAACCCCTATAATTCTGTGATTCTGTGATTCCAAGAATCCAGCTGGGCTCCACATAGCCCTTGGGCTTAGTGGGAGGACGAATACACAGACCAATGTTTTAAACTGAATTTTAACTACTCAGAACAGTCCGAAGTTCACACGTCTCAGACATCTCCAACAGCAATAAGCCGAATATTAAATACTTTTGTGTCATGTACTCTCAGGCTAACAGGAAAAGAAAACGCTATATAAATCACTCACCAACCTATACCTGTACACCCTGTTCCGTTATTTAGGTGGAAACAAGTGAAAATGAACACCCATTAAACAAGAGTACAGGCATCTTAAGTGACCTGTTTTTCTTAAAAGCTCTGCCTTGGCGTTCGCTATTTAATTAGCTATGAAACCTAACTTCTAATCACTAAGTGTTCATGCTTATGAAGGAATTAGAGTTAACGCACTCTCTGGGATATAAAAATTGGGAATTTACAAAGGCTTGTTAATAAGCACGGAATGCCAGACAGAACAAAGCCTACCTAGCAGTGGGCATACAGGAGCTTGTGCAGCCCACAGCTTGCTCCTGCTCAGGTGTGACACCTGGTGTCTCACCTTTAACCCCACACAAATCGTGAAGCAAAAACGTATGGATGGATTAGCAAGTCTGGATCAAGCAGGTCACAGAGGAGAGTTTAGGGGCGGTCTTGTTTTGTTTTAAGCATTAACTGTGTCAAAATTACAAGAGCCCACAGATGCAGCACTCACAGGGGACTGAGGAGAGAGCAATGTGGATGGACACAGGGGTCGTACGCCTAAGAGCTTGCCTTTTTTTAATTTTCAGCTGCAACAGATGTCCTCTTCCCGCTGCTCAGAATTATTCTTTTTGCAGAGAACAGAAGCCACGAACAGCCAAGACATTTGCAGACAGTATAAAAAGCGGTTCTGGGGGTGTGAGGGGGAGGGTCAAAAGCAGAAATCTGTTTGTTTGGCACCTAAATATAGCCCACTTAACTCAGCAAACATTTCTTCTCTACTACGTGCTATTTTCTCCGTATTCAGAGGCTGTAAGGAGCCGGCTTAGCGTCACCATTTTATTCCATTCTCAGATGGGGAATTTGCTTTTGTTCCTCAAGACAAATTTCTGCCACAAGTGACTATGAGCCTTGGGTGTGCATAGGCAGCTTTCAGCCGAAGCTCCAGCAGCAGGATGGGCTCTTAGCCTCAGCCCTACCCAAGGGCACTCTGCTCAGATCTGTCTGCCTGGGAACCCAGCCTCTGACAGTCCAAGCAGACACACCACAAGGCGACTATTCAAGATGGGCCTCCTGTCGATTGCTTTGTTTCATTCAGCACAACACAGGTGCCAGCAAAAGACAGGTTTAGACAGGCTGCATTCAGAACCAGGACTGCTTCTAAGAAAAGCCTTTTTGGATAGTAAACCAAACTAGGTTCCAGTGTTTTGAGATTCCTGGTTAAAACACGTGATAGCCCTCCAGATTTTTTTTCTTTTTTTCAGCAGAATCACACACCTGTGCACCTGCAGGATGTGGAGGAGAACTTTTTTTGCAATAAAAACTACCACACTGTAGGGTTAGACCTACGTAGAACGTTTTTTTTTCCATTATCCCTGAAACCAACTTCTGCTTGCTGAAGTTCTCTCGTAGAGGCAAATCTCTGTCAATCCAGCATCTGATTTACCTCTTTAGATGAGTGCCAAAGGTGCAAACAGCCAAGCCATTTCACTTCTCAGAAACCCTTTCAGATACTTTTTGAAAAGCACAGACAACAGGCAACAAAGGGTAGTTTTTCACTCCTAAATAAAGCCATACTCTCCAATTTTTTCCAATGCTTTCACGCTAATTTGCTGAGGTAGCTGCCCTTTATTCCCAATATATGTTCTGCAGAAAAGTGCACTTGAGTCTACAAAGCAATCCAGAGAAAATGGTATCAAAGTATTCAGTGGCCGTGGCTGAGCAATCCCAGGATCACCAACACATCAGATTAAAAAAAAAAAACAGACAGACTTCTAGGCCTTCCCAAAAATGTGCAAAGTGCCTGGAAGGTTGAAAGCAAGCAGATGGCATTGGTGAAAGGAAGAAAACCTGTACGGGAGCGTCAGTAAGGCGCTGCACTGCTCTTTCCCCTGTAAGCACTACTCAGGAACTAGCATCTGAGCCTTATAAGGGTCTTCAACACTAAATATCTGTAAAGATCCTACCTTCCTTATCCAGGCATGCACATTTCACACAATTGTCTCAGCCATCACTAGGACATGTTTTACTTCAGTGCGTAAGTCATGTAGCCTTAACTTCCACCTACACTTCCAGATCCTACCTGAACTGGGCACCAGTTCATGATGTCTTACACTTCACTACATAAATTTTTACAAATTTACGATTTAACAAAGCTGCCACAATGCTCTGCAAGATCATTTGACTGTATTTCAATAGCTGTCTTCCTTAGTACTGGCCTCACAGACTAAATTTTGCAGCCATTAAGTCCAATGAGTTTAATCAAATGACGTGACTCTCATTTATAACATTTGTCCATTGCAGAATCTCCTGCAGTGGATACAGGTTTGTTTTTGCCTTTTAATGAAGAAACGGGTTCATTTTGGTTAAACCTGCAATAAAAGGATTCCTCTCTAGCTCATGGATGGACTTGCTGATCAAAACCAGGTAAGAAAAAGAGCCACTACGCTCCAGAGCTCGAGTTCCCACCTGAAAGTTGAATGGCATGGTTTCACACACTTGGATCTGTCTAATTTCAACCAAGTCCCCCATGTGTCCATCCTCACTGGGCTGCTGGGACAGCTTTGTGCACTGTGGAAGCTTTTCCATTTGCATCTGCAAATACCAGGATAATGCCTCAGCCTGGGTTTACACACCTCGAGTGAGGCTCCATCAGGCTAGTGGCTGACTCTTTGAGCACTTTTTGGTTTTCCAAAAAAAAGAACAACAACTAAAAAAAACCCCTGCTATATCCTTGTAGCACTACCAGCATGAAATCAAAAAGTTGTTATTTATTCAATTCTGTCCATTTTGGACTTGCTTTACCTAACTAAATAACAGTGTCAGTCATCCTCATCCATCCCCGTTTGAACAAAAACAAGCTGGGGGTTTTAGGGAAGCAATAATTTGCTCCTAGTCACGATGGACAACATATGTTTGTGGAGTACCTGCCACTATGGCTGACGAGGAGATAACACTTGCAAAGCAGAAGGTAGAGCAGCTGCTTCATGCACAACAGAAGCAGAGGACAGGTCTGCAGCCACACAGAGCCAAATGTCCCTCTTCCCAGTGCCTAATATCTAACCAGTAGCAGTGCCACATTCACATTCCACAGTCATCATTACTGGCTCTTGTACTCCAGCATTCAGGCTTGCCACGTCTGCAGAAAGCATTCCCTGATGGTGCATGCCCTCCTGCAGGGGACATTAATAAATCCAGCTAATGAATGGAGGGAAATAAAATGGATAGTTAGCATTCCCATGGGACTCCTCTAATGAAAGACTGCTGGGTTGCGACACAATATCCACCCCGCAACAGATCCCTGTGCCACTGCCAAAAAGAGGCCACATGAGCTCTTTCTGCCAAGGCAAGCTGTGGCTCTGAGACACTAGTCAAAGTCAGTTAAGCAACAAAGTAAGTGAGCTGTACCACCTGTGTCCCTTCTCCAAGCAGAACTGCTGTGAAAGTTCAAACTTCTTGCAGAAACAAGTCTGACTTCAAATGGTAACTCAATGGCTGCCTCCTCCTTTCAGAAACTGCAAGCAAAGCTCTGACCAAGGGATCTTCAAGTAAGAACAGAGTATCTGCCTTATTTAAGCTCCCCCAGCGTACTCATTATCGTAGTATGTGAGTACATCTGTGTTGGGTATACTGCTAATAGAGAAAAGCCGTCATCTCTCCACGCTTCATTTCTCCCGTGCGCCTTGCAGATCTGCACTTCTACTGGGAAAATAGAAAGCAATCAAGTATCTGATGAGCAGGAGATGTTTTCTCCCCTTTGTGCAATTGCTCTGTTAACAGGATTTAAAAGTGCAAAGACGTGTATGGAAAAAAATATGTATGTGCACGTATACACACACTCAACTCAACTAGTTCTTAAACACCTAGCAAGTATAGATAAACAGCACCATGAGAGCTCTCATCAGTAAGTTATGTATAGGCATGAAGGCAGACAAGCCCTATTTCTGAGGTTTAGTCCATCTTTTATCTGCACACTGCCCACCAGCAAGACATGACTGTTAAGTCTATGGGCACGACTGCAAAGAGGACAAGTGACAACAACAGCTAACCTTCAGTGCTGGAGCAGCACTTCATCAAGCACTGCACCAAGATATATTGAGTAACCTCTGAATGACATCCTGCCATCATCCTGCATGCACTGCAACGTTTTGTCAATACAACTCAAAGCCATTGCCACTGAATGCCCTGATGCAAAGCGAACAAGTCGCTGCTTTTTGGTGCCGGTTTTCAGGGCAGCAATGTGAGCTGTCGGTCTTTTGGCTGAGCTGAACAAGGTCCAGGCATCCAACCTGACGGAATTGCTGTCTGCCCATAACAGGAGGCCCCTGGGACATCACATCTGATCAGTCACCAGGCACTGATTTCGTGCAAACTGACACAACAGAAAAGCTGGATTGTCAGGAAAATCAAGCTTCCCGCGTTATCTTATGTGACAGCCACTGGAAGCTCTCTGACTGCCGATGGATAGAGGAAATGAGGGAGGTTTCTTAGGGAGATGCAAAGCCTAACAGATGGGACAGCTTAGCGGAACGAAGAGCTCGGGCTGAGAGGGAAAAGATAAGCAGACGTCTGTAGGAAGAGGAAAAAAAAAAAAAAACACTTGGAGGAGCAGAAATGAACAAGAGATCCAGGGAAGTAACCGAGGCTAAGGAGAAAGAGACCGCTACCCGGGAAGTGCAGTCTGCCCTGCCACAGTAGGCAGAAGGGATGGAGGTGTAAAGGCAGAGAGAGGGCTCCAGGAACAGAGCCAGCATACATGCTGCAGAGGAGACAGAGAACACCCCTGGCACACACCGGGATCTCTGAGGGAACATGGAGTCAGACATGAAGAGAACACATGCAACAAATTCAGCACCCAGATCTCAACTGACAGTCCTGTCCTGCCAGTTTGTGTTCAGTTACCGGCCAGCGCTGAAAGCTGGAAGAAGTACTGACTCCTTTGCCCTCCTCAGTACCCTTTCACAACACCTGAAAGTTCAGTTTTCCCATCCTCACTTCTGATGAAAGAGAGAGAAGAAAACCTACTGTCTTGCTTCAGCAAGTTCTTGCTGCTGCCTGCTCTGCATCTCTCTGCAGCTTCCCCAGTAGGTATCCAGCTGTCTGGCCAAAGACAACAAAAGTGAGCTGTTATCACAGCTGCCATCAAGACCACATCTGCAATGATGAGCAACACGGCTCAAGACTGTGTCATTTATCATGGGTCGAAACCATTCATCTATTTCATCGATTCAAAAAAAAAAACCAAAAAAAAAAACCACAAAAAGCAGTAAAACTACAACAAAATGTAGTAGTCATCAAAAAATGCACGTTTCCTCTTTGTGATCAGGTATAGCTACCAAGACAAACTTTGCTTGTAACCCATTGCAGAAATTTATCAATGTAAATCATAAAACAACTTCACGGTAAACACATGTATGCATTTGTGTACGTATTTCCAAATCAGAAAAGACTTTCATTCTAACTAAAGGAATGTCTCAGTTTCCTAGGGGACATGATTTTCAAAGCATATCAATAGCAATTAAGACAATTAAGATTGTTTCAAACAAACTTGAACTTAAGAGCTGCGTGGCATTATCTGCATGACGTTTGGTTTAATTACACCATTGCTAACTTCCTGCCTGTTGCCTCAATGTGCTGTTTGAGTCACGCAGCAATTGATTTCTTCTGTTTGTCAGAGATATTACCCACCAAGAAAGTTATTTGCCTCGTTTAGCCTGCGGATTACAAGAACACTTTCCAATTCCCCCCATCCAGTGGATCTTAGCATAAAGTTCACATCACATAGGCAATATAAATAGTAAGAAGCACTGAGAGATCCCAGGGACCCTAAAGCCACTGCTCCCTGTCACCTGTTATTTCCTCCTCTGCTCCTGAATCTGTATTATCCTCCATGGTTGTTACGCTGCAGAAGTCAGCAGCATTTCAACATTGCCAGGGCACAGCCGATAATGGGAAAAAATCCATACACACCACCAACACAGAGATGTAATTGTTTTACAACCTAATAGAAGTTTATCTCATAATGTATTTATGCTAACATGTGCTCCTGTACACAGGGATTAGTACATATGAGCACATACACAATTGTCGTTACACGTATTTCACTTGAACCTAAGATGAGAACATTTAGCAAAGTACGTGGGTATTTACAAGGCTACAGTCTGCCTTCCAGACAACCCAGACAGCTACACGATGATTTCTCCTACTTGTTCTGACGACCCACCATCAGTAATGAAGAAAATGAGCTGGCCTGCTTGGAGAGTTTGCAGAGCCACTTCCAGCCTACGGTGCAGAGCTGCTCCATGGTTCTCCTAACACAGTTTGTGTGCTGAACGGGAAACACCTCCAAGAAATATGCTCACAAACCAAGTAAAAAAGGAGGAGTTCAGAGAACAAAACACAGATCCAGATAGGAAAAATGCTGCAGTACGAACAGGGGCCCTATTTCAGGGACATCCTACTCCAAGATTGCTACTAACAAAAAAAAACACCGAGTACAGCCCAAATAACCCTAACTCTACTTTGTACTGTTAAAGTCTGGGAGCCCATTTTCTGCTCCGAGACTGTGCACCAGTGTTCAAGTTTGGCTATATGTGCTCCGGCACTAGTTTCCAAGGAAACCAGTGACTGCATGAACATTGCAAAATGCAAGTCCTATGCCCGCTGTTTCACAAGTACGCCATAGCTATCTCCGTGACACAAACCCTCCCAGGTAGATGCTGTACCACTGCTTCTCAGAGACCTTTAATACAATTCCAGACTTTAGGATGTCAGTATACATGCTACATATCGAAGCAATGTTCACACTTGCAACCACACCACTTTTCATATTTGTTCAGAAAGGATAAAGGAATTATTTGATAAAGGAGTTATTCTAGGCTCAAGTGAAGCACACACTTTTGTTGGTTTTTTTTCCTGCTCTTTCAGACCTTCAAAACAAAAGCAAGCTGTGCAAAATGGCATGGACTTCTCTGCCTGCACAAACCCCCTGGAAATGTCAAAGCAGCAACTGAAAAACATCTATACAGATATTTATTCTTTAGCCAGCTACAAAAGCAAGCATTTTGGCACCACAAAAAACCAGAGACAAGGCATACCAGCAGCGCAGGCAGCAAGGGGTGTCATTTAAGACAGCAAATCAAAGCAACTTCCTGGGAGCCCTTACCTTGAGATAAGGTACACATTCCATGACTTCCGAAATCTTAGCATCCCACAGACTCCATTTCCAGCATTATAAGCAAAGAAACAGTTACATATCAAGCCACTGTAGGATGAGTTGTTTGTTTTGTTGTGGCAGCAACCATACTGAAGCTTTGTGCTACTCCATGCATTTTTGCTCACAGACAGCACACCAGTGCGGTGGGTTTCCTTGATTCATTTCTGATGTGCAGGACACATAGTGTTTAGGAACATAGGATGTGAAAGCTCAGGACTACTTTCACAGCAAGTCTGGAGAGAAGGCATTCATGTTCATAGCCTGGGGCAGTATTTTCTGCTGAGGTACTTTAGAACTATCTCTCACTCACTCAATAATACAGAGAAGAGCAAAAAAGCAAATTCTCTAGGAAGTGAACTTAGAGATAAGCATTTCAATTAAAAATAGCTTCTGTGTTAACGACAGCCTTTTGTTATGAGCTATTAGCTTGCTTAAAATTACCGTGCTTGCCAAATAGTTTTGTTTTGCATACTAGAATTTCTGCAGTAGAATTTCAGAACAGATTCTGAGCAAAAGCGATTTTGCTTAAAAACTTGGTCAATTATGCTACACTGCTGCTAAGACTAATATCCAAAAGTGTGCTGCTTACTGCTACTAAGCAAAAGTAACAGAAACGGCAGCAAAGTTTAATCCTGTCATCCCTAGTGAAATTGACAGTCAGGCAGAAAATCACAAAACCTTTGACCAAAATGTCTCTGGTCACTAGTTTACATTCAGCAAGCTTATTTCAGAGATGCTCCAGATGACAGAGAGAAATCTTTGTCCCTGGCCTAATAACCAAATACAACACAGTTATTTCTTACTGGCCATCAAAGTCTTGGGAGGTTGACTCAGGCATAGGGAACCTATCAGCAACCTCACTGTGCTGCTTTGCAAGGCATTAAGAGGCAAAGACTGAGGTGTGGGTCGCATGTGTGCTCCTGTGCATAGGAAAGCCTCATCCACCAGCAGAGGCACCTCGCTGCTGCCAAACCTGGCCTGTCAAAACAGAGGAAATCAACATTTCAATGACTCGCATTCTGCACTGTCCTTGACATGCTGCATGTAAAACTGCTGTCAGGAAGCATATAATCCTCTGCAATGGAAACTCATCCCTGCAAAGCGTGAGGCCCTGCTCTCTGAGCTGCTCTGGGAGGAGGAGACAAGGAGGTGAAATGCCAGGGGAGCCAGCAGAACAGACAGCTCATGCTGTAGGGCTGCCCTGGCCTTGTGAGGTAGGCAGTCCTACCTACTTGTGAGGTAGGACGATGCTGCGGTGCAGCAGGCCCCACGTATCCAGCAGCATGCTGACAGACATCAGTTTAAGCATGAAGGAGCAGATCCAGACACACAGATTCCTCCTCAGAACAATGTTAAACTACTTTCAGATTGAATCAGCATTCTATCATGCAGCATGTAAAAGCAATTCCTGCAGTTCATTACCTAATCATAAATGAATTTCAATCGGTCGCTGGACACATCACATGGAATTCCAGTTTCAAACAGAAGAAAAATGAAAGGTTGCATCACCCTGGTCTGTTTACGTCCATGGCTGCTGGCTGCCTTTGCTATCTTCTGCAACATGATAGCAAAACCCACGTGCAACATGACTAAAGAAGCCACCAGTTCTGATTTCACAGCCCCTGCCCTACATTTCAGGAAGCAATCACTCCCTTCCTGACCACAGGCCCCTCATCAGTCTCTGCTTTGAATTGTCAAACGACGATGCAACCATCCTCTGGATTATTTTAGAAACAGGGAAGTGTAGGCTTTAAAAAACAGGCTGTTGTATTCTTTAGAACTAGTTTCTGAGTTAATGGATGGCTCCTAGGCACCATGGCATTGATATCATTTATAAATATCAACAGGCAATTTTATGCAAATGTCCTAAATATGAACTGCTTTTCAAATACTTCAGGTTTAGTATTACAATTATGACTGCTTAGAAATACGCCCCTGGCCCATAGATGTACACATTTTCCTTCAAAAAAACAATTTAGTTGTTAAACCTCTTGTACATACATTGTACTTTCCCTAAGGCTATGCAATGAAATGCCGTTTTTGGATTTTTAAACCCAGTACTTTTAAATACCACTCACAGGCTGCTCCTCCCCTCGCAAATGAATCTCTCGTATTTGGAAGATATCCCAACTTCAAATTTGAAACATTCCTAAGTCTGTTCACTCATAAAACCAAGACTTCTTCCACCTCACTCAACAGTTCCTATAAATGACACAGCACCTTGCTCAGGGAAAGCAGTGACAGAGCACACACCACATCTGACAATAGGAGATGGAGCCCTACACATCATTCATGCTCGTTAGCTCTCTGCTTTGGTTCCTATTCTGCTCATACCATTTTTTTCTTCTGGAAAACAAAACACGCTGATTACACAGCCTTCAAAAAATAGATTAAAAAAAAAAAAAGGATACAGCTGTGACCAATGACAAAATGAAACTTCCTTTTAAAGTAAAAGTCCTGGGTATTTTCTCATTTTAAGTGCAAAATAGGAAAGGGAAGAATCAAATGTAACAGCCTCTTTGCTCAAAAGGTTCTTCTCTGCTCTGCAGCTTTGTAAAATCTTAATTGAAAGAACTGTTGGTACAAACTTTGTCTCCTGGTATTACTTCAATGCCGGCAGGCTGTTAGCGGGCAGAATATATCCCACGAGAGGTCAAAGGTGTGGAAAAACAAACAGAGCAGCAATCCGAGGAGATGGAGAGGAGATAAAGATTTGTCACTGCATTTTTCATGCAGAGAAAACCAGCCAGACTTCTTGATGGTCTTAACCCACTTAGTGCAGCCACTTCTGGCAACCTCTGGGGTGGGGAAATGAGGAAAAGCCACTTCAGACAACCTTTTTCTAGTTACTTGCATAAAGACTGACAAAAGTGCCACTTCTGATGTCTGGTTTAGATCACTTTAGAGGTCTTTTCCAACCTCAAGGATTCTATGATTCTATGAAATGTCTCACTGCTCTCTAAGTCAGAAGAAATCAGCAGAATGTGTCCTTCTGCATATTTTAGTCATAACTTCCTCATGTGAACTCGTATTTGACATTAGCAAGATGAAAAAAAAAAAAATAAATAAAGAACTTTGGAGACAAAATAAGCCCAACACTAGGCTAGAACTGAATGTTTCCTCTTTGCCTCCTTGGCACTCCACCTTGCACAGCGCTGGAAAATGAGTAGACAATGGAGGCTGGATCCCACAACCCCAGGAGCTGTTGGAGTTCAGCATCCACTGGGCAAAAAAGACAACGCCATTTTTCACATTTTAGTCCTTCATTTTCTGTTGTGGTACTCTCCACCCCAACCTTCAATACCACAGTGATTGCACTAAACACACCCTAAATTTCGCTGGGCTCAATTGTTTAAGAGAACTTGCTTTTAAATGCTGTGCAAGCCACATGCGTAGAAGCATGAGAAAAACAATTATTTAGGAATGAATGACCCCAATAAATTAAACCAGGTGCACTTCCTCAGTCTCCCAGGCACAGACACCACTAACAGCAGCTCATCTGGATTTTAATCATAAGCACTCCTGGTAAGTGGAACATACAGCTTACTTTTCCACTTAGATGCTCACGTTGAAAATACTCAGCAGTGCCATACCCCATGGACTCAGAAAGCGGCTGAAACAAACACCTAGCCCCAGAAGATCCAGCACTGCCTCACAGGTGTCAGGTGCAAGGTATGTCAGCTCCTGCCCATCAAATCAAGGTGCCTCAGCAGAACAGTGACTACTTCCCAGAGAAACGTGCAACCCCTGGGACTGCAGGCAAGTGATCTTCCTCACCTCAGTGACCGAGGCGTGCAGCAGTAACTCAGCCCAGAGAGCATGCATTTACTACTGACCATGGGAGGTCAACATTAAGCACTGCTTCAGGTGCACCACACTCCGAGTGAGGCTACAAGAAGGCATTTACGGAGCAAGAAACTAAAATTCAAGCTGGAAAATGTTAATTCAAGTCTTGACAGGCTTCCTACGTGTTTTGCTGTACGCTCTGCTTAAAGTTGAAGCTCTAGGAGGCTCAGTGAAAACCAAAACCTTCCGGACTTAAAGCAAGAGAAGCACAGCAGCTGAAGTGGAGCTGCAGGGCAGCAGCTGGGGTCTCTCCACGCTGTGCTGTGCGGGAGCAAGGCCTCGTCCCGCTGCCACCCACCGCCATTTCGTGGGGGCACCAAGGGGCAAGCACGCATCTGTGCGAGCGAGAGGCTGGGGTACTGAGGAACAGACAGCCCCGTCCCTCACGGCAGCCCTGTCGGAGCCGAGGCACCGACCCCCACCCCCGGCTCGCTGGGATGCGTAGGGGGCATTCTGCGGGTCCACCACAGTTCCTCCCCTCTGCCGGGCTGAGCCGCAGCCGTTCGCCTTAAAAGGGCAAAATATCTACGGAGAAAAGGCGGCGGGAAGGGGGAGTCGGGAAGAGGGTCCCGGGGCGGAGGCGGCGGCGGCGGGACCGGGACGTGGCTGCTCATCCCTCCCTCCATCCCTCGTGGGGCGGTTGCCATGAGACGGCGGGGCAGGGCACGGCAGGGCAGGATCCCGCCGCGCCGGGGCAGCGAGCAGCCCCGCGGAGGGCGATGGGGAGCGGCCGAAGCGCGGCAGCGGAGCGGTGCGGTCCCGGGGAGGCTTCGGTATCTTTGTGAACATGGGATCCGGTGCCACGCGTGGCCGCGTCCCGGAGCCGGGCACAAAGAAAGAGATGCGGTACCGGTGGAAAAACCCCGGAGGACGGCACAGCGTGCTGCCCGGCCCCTCCCGCAGCCCCGCAAACTCGCCGAGACCTCCCCCCCCCCCTGTCCCGCCGCCCCGGAGCGGCGGGGCGGG
>VXAB01010756.1:0-22830 GCA_013399175.1 Odontophorus gujanensis | reverse complement strand
GGAGGCACGCCGCTTCAATGGGGACTACCGGCCAAGCGGCTGTGCCGGAGCAGCCCGTCGGAGGGGCATGTGGGGCTCCGAGAGATAAAATAAGTCAAAGTCGGGGCAGTAGGTTCCACAAAAGCCAGCTTATGCCGACCCAAACACACCAGGGTTCACTCAGCAGTGAGGCACTCTGCCCGCACCGTGCCGTTTATGGGGCTGTGATACGAAAATATCAAATCGAGGAGCCACGTTGGCACCAAATGGTGTCACCGTTTGTCTCCGTGCATGCAGGGAATGGAGCACGACACCGTGACAGCAGGGAGCTGGCCCCCACGCCTCAGAGAGGGGGGCAAACAGCACTGGGGTTTTCTGCCAAAGCTGCATCATTAGGAGGAATCGGGTAAAATCCCCACAGCCCAGCTGGACGGAGCCTAGGCCCTGCCTGCCTGGGCCATAGTTTCCTTCCCAAGAGGTTGGTGTGAGGAGGAGAGAGGAAGGATGCAGCCATGGATGGCTTCTACAGTGTGTGGTACCTCTGTGGCAGCTGGCAATGCCCAGACCTCCCTGTTGGGCATAAGCAGGCAGCAAGAGAGATCCAGACAGTGTTTATGGCATTGTTTTGCTTTTGATAGTGTCGCGTAGCAGCACTCGGTTGTATCCGGAGTACCAGCTTTCACCCTGAAGATGGTCTTCATAAAACTAAAAAGTCAAAGAATGGACAAGGAGTGACAAGCATTGCTATTGGAAAGGGCCTGGGCTCTGCTCAGAAACCTGGAGTGAGGCTCTGCACGTCTGCTGCCTGGTACCTCCTACATTTTGCAAGATGCATATGCAAAAATAATTTTTAAAAAGGTTTTGCAAAATGCTTCTTCTTGACACTTGTGCCAGGCACAAAAGCTAAGTTCCCTGGCTGTTTTCATGGGCTACCACCACACTTCAAGTGCTTTTTGTACAGCCCCTGCACTGCAGCCTTCTGTAACTCACTGGGAACAAAAGTGCCAAATATCTTCTGAACATTTCCATTTTAAATATGACTGGTGTTAAACAGATGCATGGGTGCTGCTTGCAAACTAGAAATCAATGATTAAAAAAAAGTAATAGCATCGAGCCAATGTGCTTACAGTCTTACTGTTTTCCTCCCCCCAGAAGCAGCGTGGCCCCATGGATAAGAAAGATGTGACACAGTTAGCTGAAGCCCACCAGGCTCCCAGAGAACAACAGCCCTAGGGAAAACTTGTGCATAATTTCTCAATGACAAGTAGCAAAGCCACATTGCTCAGTTCTTATTGGAGGTGCACAGCTTGCAACTGAGGCAACATTACAGAGATAAGAAAGGATGCAGAGAAAAACATGAGAAATTATGAGAAATAAAACTGGCAAGGAATTTAAGTATATGTAAAGGGAGTCTGTATTTACAGGTGGAAGGCAAGTTTGCATAAGACCTAGAGAAGAGACTGTATGGCTCAATTTTATAGCAGTGGCTATAGCCAGTAAACCTGTGGATGGTCTTCTCTAGTTGCCAGATGAAGCTGAAGCAACCCGAGGACCTCTGCCGCCTGAAGCAGACGGTTTGCTGTTTTGGCAAGGAATCCCTCAGGTAGGTGCTACCACCCCACTCTAACAAAAATAAATTTTCCTGTCCCAGTGCTCCCAAATCCATGTTCCCGTCCGAAAAATCTCAGGCTCTCCAAGCAGCTGCTTTGTCTTTCTGAGCCCCTGAATGGAAAGAAATGGCTCTGCAGGGAAGAATGGCAGGAATGCACCGACCGGCTCAGCTGCAGGGGAACAGAATGAGGCTGCAAGCAGTTTGTTAAGGGAGCAACCATCATCCCGAAGTGTATTACTACCTGGCCGCTGCAATGCTGTGCCTTGCCTTGTCCAGAGAAGCAAAAATATAGAGCATCTGCAGTCTACATGTCCCAAAACGCTACAGCATGGCTCGCTGATGGGAATCACAGGCTGCCCCACAAAACACAGCCTCTCCCCAGAATGGCTCTGGTGTGCTACAGTAATTCTCTTCTGCACAACTCCTGAGTTTTAATAGCTTTCACTTTCAAGGATCATCTGCCACCAAACGTACCCACTCAGCTGCCATTTTCCAAGCAAAAAAGCTCTGCAAGCACCTCCCAGGGTTCACTACGTCAGGCTCACGTAGCATGCAGGATGGCTAACAGGCAAACGTCACCTTGCTATTGTGGCCAGGGCAGCATGTAAGAGAAGCTGGGGATGCATCACTGAACACATACATAAACAAAGTTCCTCCTCCTAGAAGAGTATTAGTTTTTTTTCCCACCTAACCTACTCCAAACCATTCATTTCTCCCTTTAATAGGGATCCATAGGAGCAGCTTAGCCTGCAAGAAGCAAGCAGAACCACTTGGGGTTTATGATGTTGGCCAGGGCAGATCTGGGAAAGTGCAAGACCCCTGGGAAAGAGATGAGTGCATTCCCTGCATGCAAGACCTTTCTGATGTGAAGAAGCAAAGCCTAAAATACAAGAAAACCTAGAAGAAAACAGCACATGTATGTGAAACACATGCCCAAGACTCACGTATAGGGCAGCTAAGGTCATAATATCCCTTATATTTAGCACAGAGTGAGGAGAGGGATGGTGTTCAACAGCAATGGGTACAGCTCCATCTGTGAACAAGCTTCTGCTTTTTACCTTCCCACATTGCCAGGACAGTTGGTCATTCTTTTCACTTTTTACCCCAAACAAGTTGCTTTCAGCACCTCCTTCTGGTGCCGTTGTGCCCTGCAGATTTGAAGGGGAGGGCTGGGATATAATTCAGCCCCAAAGGGTGGTGATGAAGTTGGACCAACTGCCTCAAAGCAGCCTTGCTAAGAGTCTGAAGAAGGAACTGGCAGTATTTGGAAAGTATTTCAGCCCCATTTCTCTCTGAAAATAAGCCCTGTTTTCTCCTCATTCTGGTCCTTTCTGGAGCCTTTAAAAGTGAGAGCTGGACCTGCTTGTCCCTCCCCACCACAAGGATGGAGAAACCCAGGGCTGGGAATTCTTGCAGCTAGTGACATCTCTTCAACCCCATTGAGTCCTAAGTGCTGGAAATAACACCTCAAATGGATTATCTCAAGGTGGTTTTTTGGTTTTGTTTTGTTGTTTTTTTTTTCCTTTACTATGTAGATTTTTTTCCATTATCAGTAAGAAGCACTGAGAAGAAACTCTTCTAAAGAGAGTGCAGCTGCTCCAGCTTGCCCTAGGAAATCTCCCTAGTATAAGGATCCTTTGGAGCAGATAAAGTGCATGAGAAAAGATACCCCAAGGTCTAATAACAGTACCAAAAAAAGACATGCTGCAAAGACAAGAAGGAATAATAATGTGCTGTACTGTAATTGGTAAAACGTTTAGCTTTTTATGTCACATTAGGGGCATGCTTAATAATGCAAAAATGAATGCTGGTGTCATGCAAGGCAGATTGATGAGCCCTGATAAGTGTAAAACCATACAGAATTACCCATGCAATACAGTGGGGCAGTTTCAGCCCTTCCTCCTTTTTCATGCACACACACATGTGCCATAAGCAGACCTAAGATTCAAGTCTCCCATTTTTCATGGGCAAAGTATGTACTGGAAAGATAGGGCATAACTCTTCCATCCTTGTTTTTCAGTGTCACAGCCAAGTGGGCTGCAGAGCCGAAACAATAGAAGACCATTTATAGGATGAACACCAGCTTTACGTCTACATGACACAATCAATTATTCCCAGTATTCAACACAGCCTTACAAAACCTCTTCCATTGGAACAACCACAAGAAGCTCCTCTGGCTTTCTTCTCTCAGCTATGTCCCCTGCCCACCCTATATGTCTCAGAAACCACAGACCCCACATCTGGCATGCTTTAGTTGAAAGGTGTCTTTCTCATCCACAATGGCAAAGAAAGCTGGATTTTCACCAGCTTGCCCCATCCGATGCCCATGGTGGTGGCAGTGGGTCCCCCCCCCCCTCCTTCAGTGCCACTCAGAGGTCCCTGTGGGGTAGAAGATGATACTAGGTAGCATCTTCTCAGATGAAGTCTTTNCCCATCCGATGCCCATGGTGGTGGCAGTGGGTCCCCCCCCCCTCCTTCAGTGCCACTCAGAGGTCCCTGTGGGGTAGAAGATGATACTAGGTAGCATCTTCTCAGATGAAGTCTTTGTGTCTGGGCTTTCTCCAGGAGGAAGGAGGCACATTTTCACACACTCTTGAGACAGTCAGCACGAGATCTGCAGGCAAGTGAGGACCTCTGTCCCTCCAGTCCCTGAACATCTCCGGCAGGTTATTCCCCACCTGTCAGGAAGGGCTGGATGCCCAGTGAGGCCAGACCTAGGCACGTCTCCCCACAGACTGGATTAAGCTTCAAAATGATTCGGCTTCCTTAAGAAGTCTTGTGTTAAGCTCATGTTAAACAGCAACTCGTCCTGAAAACCATCAAAGTAAATACTTGGTGCTGCTCTGCAGTTGTTACAATTAGGCACTGACTATGCCCTTGCTTTTCTCAGGGGTCCCAGTGTACCAACTATGTAGAGCAAAAGCAGCATTTAGGCAAGAAGAGCCCTGGAAATGTTGTTTTCTTGCTTTCAGCCTTAAGCTACGAGCAAATGATCCAAGGGACCAATTAAACTAAGTGTAGGGAAGAAGCTTTAGTCTTAGAGCCCTGATGTACAGGATATAAAAGAGGCGAAGTCTGTAGAAAACACTGAGAGTTGGCGAAGCAGATCCACTCTGTTCCTCACACCACACATCTGTGAGGCTGAGAATTTGCAGCCTTTGCAGGGAGGTGGAAAGCGAGTGTCAGAGCTGAAGCGACTGCTTTGAAATGGTCTGTGGCCATTCAATCATTGCTATTCCCTAGCCAGAAACCCCACAGCTGCACAGCACACACACCCTGTGACACCTTTGCATTAGGTTGCTTTGGAAAGGCACATATACAGAATATGGGTCTGACCATGCTGTTCTAGGTGATCCCAGCAATCAAGTGCTCAGCGAGGCATCTGGGGTCAGGCCCCATCCTTTTGCACTCACTCCCCTGCTCCTGATAACCTATTCCATGTGGGATCATACCTTCATCTCCCTGTGCACAGGCTGCACGGGGCTCTGACTAGCAGTAACAGCTTCTCATGGTATGTTTAGGGGCAGTGATTTTTGCATTGGTATTCAGCAGCATGCTGGTAAAAACAAGGGTGAATCAAAAGCAACGTTTGCCTCGTAGTCAGCCTGCAATGTTTGGTATACTCACAAAACCCCACAAAAACTCAGCTAGACTTATCAGCCCTTATCATCCTACCACATCCTCCACCACTTCAGCCCTCCATCACCCTTTCACTGATTTTTTTTCATCACAGGTCAAAATTGGAGCACTCAGAAAGGCATGAACAGTGACAGACTTGCGTTTCCCCCAGCTACAATTATTATTTTAGTCCATAGTGGCTCATTCCTCCGGTATGATTTTTGATGCAGTTTCTTGGCTTCCCAGCTGTAACAGTGGCAAAGCCCTGGCAGCCCTGGGCAGACCCTCTCCTCACCCTTCCCGACCCAGCAGCGTTTCTTCTCTCCTCTCACCAGTATTGTGCCGGTCACCTGCCGTAATTGCCTCGGTGCATTGTGCTGATCTACCCAGCCTACAAAACAATTAATTTATATTCAGAATTGGGTTAGAAATAAACATGGATTACACTGTGAGCAGTGTGAAAATAGCCAGTGTGTTATCACTATGTTATGATGGATGCATTGTGAACAAGCACACTGTCTCTATGGAATCAAATTAACTCCTCTGCTTGGCATAAAATATCATTTGAATGTTTCAGGTATTTATAACAATAACCACACACACAGACACACACAAACCATTTTAAAGCTGTATTTAATGTGACTGGGCAGACTGCTATTTCTGAAAAATAAATGTAAGTGGCACTCAGAGTTGTCTGCCTTTCTAGAAATGGATTCATCCTAGAATTTATTCTGAAGTCTTTCTCTGACACCAACACATCCTGAGCAATGAGGCATATTTTACTGAAATGCCAGACTGTTATTCAGGTATTTGGAAGTGTTTATGTCCACAACTCTTAGCAGTGCTAAACCCTCTCCTGCAGAATACATTTGCAAAAAGGCTTTGTGCTCCAAGTTGATGCTCGTGGTCATTTACAGCTCCAAACAAATGGCAGTATCCCACAAGAGGACCCAGCTCATTAGGATACCAAGGCAATGTCTGTGAATCATCCAGGCAGCTGTGAGTAGGGGCTCACGTTGGGTTTCACAAAGGTTTTTGAGTGCTTCACTGACTTCCCCAGCTATTTCTTATTCATGCTTGGGAAAACTTCATCAGGTTGGGCTCTCTAACTGCGTAAAAAAATGTTTCTGCTCACAGCATCCTCTCTGTCAGTTTGCTCAAACTGATTGCTCTACTCATCAGAGCATTAGAGGCCACCAATGCTTGATTTCCTACACATTGCCAACATCTTTCGACTGACTGCCTTGTTGCATTGGGTACATCAGGGGATGGGCAGAACCTTTCTCTTGTGTGTGAGTCCTATTCCAAATCAGCTCAGCCCCATGACCACCACCATGCACGCCATGGGTGAAAGGGCTAGAATAGCCCAGGACTCCCAGCTCTCTTCTCACTCCATCACCACCTTGTTCTGTCTGATCCTGACCCTCTGTTTTGCACAGAACTAAAACCTGTGCTGAAATATGCTGGGAAGCTTCACTTTTGCAACTCCTCTCCACCGTGAAACACACTGGGAAGGTTCACTACTTCAGCTCTTCTCCATCACCTCCTAATTTGTGATCCAGGTGGTGAACAGCAAGAATTTCATGATGTTGACTCATGGGAGATCCCTCAAATCTGGGAGGAAAAATCCTTTGCAAGCAATGAGGCTGCAAAGGCAATGTGCATTTGGGGGCTGCTTCTCTGTGCCCTAGGAAGCAATTCTAGGTTTGGTCCAACCTCTTACAGCCGTCTTCACTGTAACAAGGAATTTCTACTGAATCTTGATCACCCATTCTTTGACTTGCATGGCTTAATCCAAATAACCTTAATATATGCAATCTGTCCATGCAAAGCTCAGTGTACAAACTCATCTTCAAACCCTCTGATGTGCTGTGAACATTTCTCATGCTGTCAGAATGTAAAGGGTCAATATCACTATGCAGCACAAAAACCCACGGTGTGGCACAGTCAACATATTTTGCACATCCGCTCTGCTACAGGAATGAAAACTCACAACCACTTTCAAAAATCCCCTTTGCAGACAAACAAATGTCTGTTTTGTAAAAGCTGCTCTTTCTCTTTTTATTTCTTTTGGCGTAAAAGCCGTGACTATCAGTACAACAACAGCTCTCAGCCTATGATTTGGGCATGACGTAGCACCGCATGCCCTCACCCTGCTCGGTGGGTACTTGGCCCTGCTCTGTTCCCTTACATGGCCTGCAGCTCTGGCAGACACAACATTCTCCACATTCTTCTTTTTTTTCCCCTGCTTATTTCTCATTTCTTTTTGGAACACAGCACATGAGGAGTAATGCCGCCCTCTGCTGCCCTGCAAGCTCACATCAAATAATACTGGTGAGTCACCGGCAACGAAAAGTCAGTGAAAGGCAATGGAGAAACAAAAATATGTATGTGTGTATAAAAAATAAAAATAAAAGGCAGAGGGGCAGGAGCACTGATCAAACTCAGCTTTCAGTTTGCGCTGATATGTTGCTTTCTCATCAAGAGAACACGGTTAATACTAAAAGTTTTTAATGAGTTTGCTGCTATAACTCTAAAGAAGTGAATGGTTGGCATAATCAGACTCACAGACTTCTCTCCCCATTATTCAGTTTAATTGATGGGAAAATCCTTAACTATTCCTGAGGTACAGGCACTCTATACCCAGCAGCTCTGCAGGTCAGACTTCCCATTTTTGATGGGTTTCATTTACCCACATATGCATTCCCCTTAAAGAGATACATAAGGTGGATTTTCGTTGAACATTTGAATCAGTGATTTGATTTACTAAATAGGCCTGATACATGAGCCTTTAAGGAGCTCAATAATTTACACCAATTCCTGGCCCTCAGCTCAAAACCCAGTACATGCTGTGATAACGTGACAATGGTGGGCACGTGCATAAATTCAGAATGCATAAACCTAAGCATCTCTCTTGGAATGAGCAGAATAACGTAATCGCTAAACACGACCAATTTGAAAAAGGATTTTCTTCCCCAGTACATATCACAATTTTGTATCTAGCCTCATTTCTTTAGATATCAAAATTATTTTCAGAATACTAAATCTTTTCTTTATCAGTTTTCTAGTAAACATTCAGAAAACTCAGCTAAACTAAAACAACTCATGTTAACACCACTACCCACATACACCTATCCCTTCAATTGCTAGTGATCCGCCACCTCAAAGAAACTTCCAAGACTCCTCGGGTTTACAGAGAAAGTTAAACTTTGCAGGAAAACTCTTATTTAAATGTAATGCAATTTCGAGACAGAATTGGTATTGACAGCGTGGCAGAACAGCAAATGCTGAGAACAGAAGACTAAATTATAGGGAAAGAATCAATATGGGAGCCCAACTAGAACGATAGATTTAAGTAGCTGCATTTTCCCTTTGAGCTTGTATGTATTTTGCAGGGGACACTTAGGAGACAGGGTAGGTAATGTTTTTAAGAGGGAAATCAAACCCAAACAGATCAAGTGGTTCACAGTAATAAATTTATGCTCAGGCCAAAACGGCGCAGAACCGAATTCTGTGGTTGGCCAAGTAAGGTCAGCCCAGATTGCAGCCAAAAGTCACAGTACGTCCCAGCTAATGTAGGCAAAGGTAATCCATTGACTAGCCCAGCCCATGACACTGGAATAGAGATCCTGAGGCTAAGCCACTAAATATCTCTGTGATACCTTCATGAAATAAGCCACAAAGAACAATCATGAGATGAAGCTGGAGATGCACACAGTGCAGTTTCATGTCATGAAACCATGACACCTGCCTGACACGCAGCCTACAACCAGGCACAATTCTGCAACCTGTGAAACTTCTCTTTCAGAGAAATAAGCAACAACTGGCTCACCCCAAACATTTTTTGCCCTTCCTCCTACATTTTGAGTGGGATTTGGAATATCACTGCAGCACATCCATGGATTTGGCAGATGTAGGGAGAACAGGAACTGCACCAACACGTCCTCTCCAATAATGTTCTTATAAAGTCACTGAGAGAAATGAGTCCATTCTTCTAGAGAGTTGCACCAAAGGCTGTACATTTAAAACAGGCTTTAAGATTTCCAGTGGAGAGTCCCTTCATCCCTCCTCCCTGACAAAGGGGAAATCCTGGAGCACAGGTCACTACCAAGCCTTTCCATTTTATCTTGGGGAACAGAAAGATGTCTCTAGTTTCCCTCTCATTGGTCATTTTAACAGTGTTCTTCCAGTTCCATAGCAAAGGGCATCCATCTATATTCAGTGCTCACTAAGAAGTACACTCACAGAGAAAAACAGTGCTTCTTAACGAAACAGGAGCAAGATAAAACTGGAGTCCTCGGGGAATTTTTTTTTTTAGATCCAAACAGGGTTATGGAAAGGAGTCAGGGTTGGAGGTGCCTCCTCATTTAAATAAGGAGCAATACATACATCCTTAAGCATGATACCTTTAGGGAAAAGAAAATCCACACAAAAAGAGGACTGAATCTGAACATGTCCACTTGTATGCCTGAGAAGTCAGAGTGCATACTTCCATCTGAAGGTGAAAATCAGTCACCTGCCTAGATCACAGCTATTTCAAATCTTCCTGGGGAAAAAAATCTGCTTTCTGGAGGCTGAGCACTGTTCATCCACTGGAGAGAGTAAAGCAGGCAGAGCTGAACATTTGGATAATGACTGTTTCCAGCTCTAAAATCTCAGTTAACACTAATTTGTTGAACTCAAAGCCTTGAATTAGTGCTGCGCTTTTCCTTTTTAACTACTAAGTGATGTTTTATTTTTACTGGAAAAGCATTTTACAGTATATTTGGGTTTTGTTACCCACTGAGTGGTGTGATGTTACTTACATGTATTTGCAAAACAAGATGTTCAATTTGCACACTGCTATTAGCACTTCTTCCACGATGCTAATGGATCTTAAAGAAAATACTTCAATTGATTTTTTTCCTCTATTAATCTCCCTATTCAGCGGCACACAGGAAAGAAACGTCATAAGTAAGCAGAACTGGAGCACCTAGGGGACAACTTCATGCACTGTGCTACTAACATTTGGAAATGGCTGAGAGTTTGTGCAGAGAGCAGTAATGAAAGCCTTAAAAACCAAACCTATCTGCTTCCACCCCCAAAGGAAAGAGGGGCAGCCTGCACAAAGCTGATGAAAGGCAAGTGTCATATGCACGTAGATCATTCGACCCGTATCATTTAACTCAGAACTGTAACTGCAGTTTACAACAGTGTACCTTATTTCTCTTCCTAAACACATAAAGCAGCCTAAAACATGAACTAATTGCCACTTCTTCTAGATGCATGCTTTATAGGTTAATTAACATAATTACTCATTCTTATCCTGGTCGGCTTGCTAAATTCATGTACTGTATTTCCAGTTTGAATAATTCAGTGGGAATTAATTATTTATACCTTGATGCCTTTCAGCTGAGCTGCTGGAGTCCGTGCCAGCCATCAGATCAGCCAGGATCACGGCCGGGAAGCAGTGAGGCTGCACCCAGCCCCCAGAAGAATCATGCATTAAATCCCCCCACATCCACTTCTTAATAGGTGATGCAGTTGAAAGAAGTATGAAAAAAATCGAGTACCTTTTTTTTTTCTTTTTTCTTTTTTTTTTTTTCAATTTCTTTTACTTTGTCGATACAATGAACTTCAAGGGATAAAACTATAGATCAGCAGACAACACCTCTCTGTTATCGTGTAACCATCATCTCTCCTACAAACCAGAACATGGCATTCAGAGCACTGGTTTCTCCCTAGGAGAGAACCACACAGCTGTGACATGGTCATCAGAGCACCCAGAAAGGAGAGGTTGGTATTACCACCCAGAGCTTTATCCCCCTTTTCTATGCTGTTCTTGGTCTAAAAACTCCACTGTCCTGGGAGCACTGGGAGTACATCACAGCCACCCAGCACCTCCTCCATCACAGCCATGCTCCTCCCAGTGCCACGGAGAAAAATATTCCATGTGGTTGTCTGGGAGCTTGGCAGCTCTGACCCAGGGGTTTGGCAGATATAAATACCTGTGTCTGAACAGTGCAGCCCTTCAGCCCCGCCGGTACCCCTGGCTGCATCCTCGAGCTCCCCAGGGGGGGGTTGGTTACCCTCAGCACCCGGGAGCACTGCTCGCTGTGTACTTTACCTTATGCAAACCAGCTGCTGAAGGCTGCTGCTCTATGAGTCCTTTTACAACAGCAGAGGGTGGGGACACAGGGCTGAAAGCATTTCTTATTCTGGAAGGTTTGGGGTCCCTGCAGCCCTCTAGCTTCTCCCTCCCTCCGCTTGCTGGCAGCTGAAACACTATATTTTTGGTTGTTTTTAACCACTTCCACTACGTCATGCGTACGCATACACTGCCGTATCCCACGCACTCACCCCCACTGTACTCCACCAAACTTTCTGGGAATGTATTTAGGTTTTCATACCGCATTCCAGGTGTTCCAGCTGCCCCAGGAGGAGCAACTGTGGGCACTTGCTTTCCTAAGTCTTTCTGGAGGCTGTCTGTCTGTCTATCTGCTGGCACCAACCTGCAGCTCACCCATCCAAGAGATCCTACACAGGGGCCCAGCGCAGCGTGGGAGACACAACCTCCTGCTTAGCCACTGTTTCAAGTTCAGATGTGGCATTTTTAGAACTAGAGATACACTTCTAAAACTCTTCAAAACCCCAAACACCATCCTTCTGCCACATCATATTTTTGGTCGCATGTTTGGATTTAGTTTTTTTTCACTCCAATTCTTGTCCCACTGCTTGAAGAAAGCTTCAGATGATGACAGAGCTTCCTGCAGTGCACGTCCCACGCTGCCTGCACTGTCTCTCACTGCAAGTCTCCTTGCTGTTCACGCAACAATGTCAAATGAGACGCGTACTGAAAAAGGAAGATCTGTGTTTAACCTCTATGTTGCTTGAAGATCAGTAACCTACTGTTTACTTTTGTGCAACCTACGTTATCACACTGATAAAAACAACAATTACTTTATGCTGAATAAATATACCTTTGAGAGTATACAAGTGAAAGTTATGTTTGTAAAGGCAAACGAGAGACTACCTGAAGGTTTTAAAGAGCAGCAGGCAATAGGATGACATGTCCTTTCCTTGGGAAAGGCTGTTTGTAGTGATACCAGTGTCTAAGCACATGAAATTGGCTCATAATTATCCCATTATCATGGTGTGGGGCTGAAAGCTAGACCAAGGTAATGCTTAGAAGATGTTTCCTACTCCCTGGGAAATCATTACCTCAACAGTTTCATTAGCAAAACATCGGGACCACCTCTGCTTACAGCATCAGGCATCAGATAGAGGAGAAGGGGGTTAGCATAAAACGAGAGAAATGGGAGCTTTTATAGCACAAATCAAAGCACTAGCATGGCTTCGCCAAGACATCACAGGGCAGTGAGAATTGTCTCCTGCCCACCTAAGCACAGCCTGGTTATAGACACTGGAACTGCACAAATTGCTCTTAATTTACAGCAATTAAACTCAACAGTCATATCTTCCTTAGGATAGCTAAATATCAGTATTTGGCAAGTCCACAGAAAATCTTTGGAAAACAAAATGACTCTATGGGTCAGTCTTAACAGATAAAACACAGAGTTGGACATGGGCTGTGGATGGACAAAATCAGATTCCTAGAATCACAGAATCATTTCAGTTGGAAGAGACATTTTTAAAGGCTGTCTGGTCCAACTCCCCTGCAATGAATAGGGATGTATACAGCTAGATCAGCTTGCTCAGATCCTAGAAGTTGGAATAAGGTCTCTCTGGAGGCTTCTCTTATCTAGACTGAACAACCCCAAACCTCTCAATCTGTCTCCATAGAAGAGAATGGAACAGAACCACAGAATTGCAGGGGGTGGAAGGAACCTCAAGGGATCACCAAGTCCAAACCCCTGCTAAAGCAGGTTCCCTACAATAGTTTGCACAGAGGACTCTTGAAATTACTATTATTTAGGCAGAAATACACCCAAGAGGACAAAACTTCCAAAAAGGCTAGTGGCCCATCTCCTGCAAGTCAGGCTACATGATCACAGCTGGACTCGCTGGTCTTGTAACAGAAACACTCGTGAAAGATGAACTCGCTTTCATTCATTCTTCGGCTATTCAGTATCTTTCAGGCATGGTAAAAGGGTTCAAAAGTGAATACAAATGCGATTGTAAAGCCTCTTTCAGTAAATCACAGTTATGCACTGAATTTACTAACGCTGTCAGTCCAACATCCTGCAGACTTCTTGGCCCGGAAGCCCAGACAGAATGCAGACATACAGACTTTACTAGCTCCATATTATGCCTCACAATGTGAAAATGATTGCACGATGAGTAAATTCAACACCCACACAAATAACTGCTGCTTCCAGTTCCTAATGAATCACAGGCCCAGGATGGGGTCAGAGGGATATTCGTGGTGGGAAAGAAGTAGCTCAAACAGACTGTTTCACATGCTGCCTAGGCAAAATGATTGCAGAAACATGACTCAGGGAGATTAATGACACAAGTGAAGCAGACAACTAACCACTATATTCATGTGATTTTTCTGCCCCTATTGTCACATTTTATTTAGATTTTGTTTAAGAACTCAAATTAAGAGACTTGATTTATATCAGCTTTAGCAAAAGAACGACAAAAGTGTTTCCCCCAACAGACTCCCGCGCTAGCTGGTCATCCAACCTAACACTCAAGGTGGAAAATGTCTTTACCTAGGCCTTCACATTGGAGTAGTGATAGCACGGATCACAGAATCACAGAACTGTAGGGGTTGGGAGGGACCTCTAGATGTCATCTAGTCCAACCCCCTGCCAAAGCAGCTCCATAGACCAGGTTGCACAGGATAGGTCACCCCAGTTGAAAAGGTGCCATAGCTCATAACAAGCTGGGCAAGGGAAACCACAAGTGGTTCAGCATCTGGATACACAAAGTCCCTGCAAGGAGCTGCTTAACTTCACCAGGATAGAGTTTAACACGTAGACATAGATTAATCAGGCACCAAAATTTCTGTAAAAATGTCCTTTAGTTAACCCCAACACCATTCCCATTTCCCTTTCCCATGCCTATTTCCTGTTCTGCCCCATGCACATACATTCACAGAGTAAGAAAGTACTCTAGCAGATCTCTTCATTTCATATCCATAACACCCAAGACAACCTGAGCCATCTTTTCCAGCCTCTCTCCCCAGAGGAGCATGCTTTTGGCTGGAGCTGCTGCAAGCAATCCCCCTCCAGAAGACAGAAAGTCGACTTCAGCGTAGAAATCGAAATAATTATTTTAATTCTATGGAGGGGAAAGACAAATTGCAGTTTTGGTTCAGCCCTCTCTGCTCTACCACGGCTGAGTTGTGCAGAAACGTGAGCACAGCAGAGGACAAAAAGATCAGGGTTTCTGCAAGGGAGATGAGTTACCATGCTCTGTGTTTCCAGAAGGCAGCCTGATCATTCCCAGAACTGGACATCGATAATAAAAACTGCAGACCAAAGTAAGGCAGGGAGAGCCTGACTGCCAACACACCATGCTAATGCTCCAGACACGCATTATGCAGTGAAAGGGAATGGATAGATTTCTCCCTTTACCTTGAGACAGATTTCTTAATGGAGCATGGAAAAAATAAAAAAATAAAAAAATAAATCAATGGGTGAGGAAAAATCAAATAAAATAATAGCCTTTAATGCTGCTCTGATATTAATTTTTTAAGTATTCAATAGCGCTTTTCAGAGCTACAGAGAGCACTGAAGTCAGACTGAAATGTGATGGTGATTTTGTTTACCACTCTATACGATGTCACCAGCAGAAGCTAGCAAAGGAATCGCAAAGAAAAGAAGCAAAACATTGCAGGTATAGCTTGCACAGCCCTGGAGAATGCTTCTCTTTGACCGATGTCCACAGAGTTGAAGAGCAGAAGGCTCCAATCCTGCCTGCTACCACCCAGCACACCAACCACGAGTAAGTTGTTCACATTCCCATCGTCTGCAAAATGAGTGCAAAGAGACACTTCCAGAGGAGAACGCTTGAAGTGTACAGATAAAAATATCTTCTAACACCTGTGGTGTTCTTCTATAGGGAACTACGAAAATGTTCCTTATAAAAGCTGGTCACTCCTGCTGCTTTCCATTTGCACAAGCTCTGTGGCTCCACCCTCACCCTCACCATCCCAGTAGTTCCTTTTGATGGAGCTGGAGCCCCACTGTGACCTGGGACAGGTTTTATCCCGAGGGAGAAGCTCCTTACTCAGAGCTGATTTTGAGGCTCGTCATGGATACCTCAATCTTTTTCAACCCCTAGATGCCAAGAAAATGAGCAGCATATGTATGTGGGAGTAACTGCACAAAACAACCAACGCAGGGCAGTTTTGCTGTCCAGTCTGTTGTGCAATAAAAACAATTCTGTTTTCAGTGCATTCATTCTTTTTTCCATTTTGCACAGCCCATGTGTGGCAGTACTTTATCTGCCAGTACCAGCTAAACATTTCTCAGTATTCGGAATAACAGATGCATGCATTTAAATAATGGGACCTCACATAAAAAAGTATCATCTTAAACTCAAAATACATTCAGCTTCTTTGGTGGTTTTTTTCCTCCAGTGGATTTTCTTCAAAAGGTTACTGCTCTTATCTGGGTTTTTGCTATTCACAAAGCTAACTGTAAGGGTCTGAAAGCAGATGCAGCAAAAGGAAAACTGTGGCTAGTTTTATGGGCAATTTCTCCAGGACTGTAACATCCTCCATCCTCCTCCTCACTGCAGTGGAAACACTCACATATATCATACCTGTTTCAAGAAACATAATGTACCTCAGAGTCATGAAGCCAGTTTTCTTTCCTACGTTCACTAAGCCCAATTAATCATCATCTCTTCTTTTCTGCATTAAAACAAAGTCTGGTTCATTGCTGTCTGCCATGCTCAGACATCACATTTCTTCTGGTGCTCCATGTTAGGTCCCTTATCTTCAGTGCAACAAAACTGCTACCAAGATTCTCATGTTCCACACCAAAACATTAAAACTGTCATGGAGAAGTAATTGGCTTGACACCAATTACTCAGCAAATAACATGGATAAACTCCCTTGCTGGAAAACTGAATTTCAAAATGCAAGAGCCATATACAAAGGACAAAAGGTCAACAGAATGGGCAGGTTGAACTCAACAGAAAGCTGGTGGTTCCCATGGCCTTTCTTGGGCTCTCCACTGCAGACCTGAGAATTAATTGCAGGTTATGGCAGCTGAACAAAGCGTCATCCTGCACAGAAGGGCTCTCCTACTGTGAGCACAGCTCCTTGCTGCTTGGTGAATGCCACAAGTGCATCTCTACTAGAAAAATATGAAGACCCAGGTGAGACACGCAGGAGACAGTTACCTTGAGGAGCTAAATATCCCACTATCTTCTCATAAAAAACTATATTTCCATTTTATCAGTGATCAAATAATAAAAGAAGCCAGTACACATTAGCAAAGGAAGTTCTCGTATCATTGCTGACCTCCACATTGTGGTCTTGAAAGGAACCTGAACTGACATATCTGCTTGTACCTGCAAGATATGATTCAGAAATTTTTTCTTGTCCTTCCAAAGTAATCTGCTGTTTGAGGAATATGAAAAACGAAAATATCCGTTGAATAATTATAGAATGACTGCTTTCTAAACAAAAGACAACAGGAAAACAAAAGAAAAAAGAAAAATACTGTCATCTTGTTGTTTTCCAAATCTCCGTGGATTTCACTGGAGAAAGGTTTTCAAGTTTTGTCTGTAGCCCAAGATGTGACTGAAAAAAAATAACAGTTCTTATGTGCATGTGAAACCAAGCAGGATGTTTGCTGCAAGGGAATGCAGAAGCTTCACCCACCTTCTTGGTCCTTCACTATGGCATTGGTGGAGCTGCCCCTCATTTAGAGACTCTGTGACCCTGTAACTTTTATGGGGCCATCTCTGTGTGAACAGAACAAAAAGGAATCTGCAGGAAGAAGGGGGTAAAACATCACACAGGGAGGCAGCAGAAAGCTGGGCAGAGCTGAGCAGCAGGGGATTTCTGTGCTGCATTTCTTTCTCCCGCCCACAGAAGCCCCACGAGTGGGAAGGAGACACGTGTGGCCTTGGTTTTTGGGCTAACCTCATAGAGCCCAACAATCATAGAATCATGGGATATCCCAAACTGGAAAGGGTCCGTAATGATCATTGAGTTCAACTCTGGGCTTGGTGCAGCACCACCCTAACCCTGTGTCTAAGGGTGATGCCCAAACACTCCTTGAGCAATGCTGGGCCCAACAACAATCCTCAGCCGCTGTGCACACACCTCTCCCACACCTCCTTATCCACCCTCCTTTGAATGCACTCTGATAGGTTTACATTCAGCTATGGCCAACTCCAGCTCTCCCTTCAGAGCACTTCACCATCTCTGCAAGGTGCAAAGAGATGGCAAGGCACACGCCATGCCCACTGCACACGGGGGAGATGAAGCCTGTAGGGACAGTCTGTGCTGAATGCACACAGCCTGGTTACCCAAATCTTCTCTTTCTGCTGTGGAGAACGAGCACAGACTTTTCAGGCAAGGATAAATTGTGCAGAAGGTATTTTCATTAAATGGATGTCAGCAAATTTCAAAATCGTCACACTAATCCTTGAGCATGTGTTGTATTTGTCTTCCAGGAGCTGTGCCACGTTATTTACCTCTGGTTTTCTTCCCCCAGTCATCTTCTCAGACACCACTGCCCTCCAGTGATAAGTGCTGGGAGGTGAAAAGCACGAATGCTTCCCTTGTTGACACAGCCTCCTTACTGCCATCACAGCCAGAAGAAAGCAACTTCCCAGTTATCTTAGCAGAACTGCTCGCTGCAACACCACAGCCCATGTTCCACCCCAGCCCAGATGGAGCTGCTTCCTGCAGAAACAAAAGCTTTTCTAACCATCAGCCACACGCACAAACTTCAGTGTGCCCACAAAGTTGTTCAGAGGATTTGGCTGTATTTCTTCGGTATCTCAGCACACTGAAGAAATGATCTCCAGTTATCATTCCTAATTTCATGAACTGCAGAGTATATAACACAGAGCGTGAGTGGGCAACCACTCATCTGGGGCCAATCTCCTGTGTGTCAATCTCCAACACCCACCTACTCATCCCACCTCTCAGTGCCCAAAGCCCTCCCTGGAGGCTGCTCTGAAGGAGAAGCTGCTCCCCAGCCACCAGCACAGCGTTTTGCACAACGCTTGGGTTTTGCTTCAAATGTGAGTTTGAGACAGAGTATAAGCATCGTTATTTGTGATGGAAAGTGCTGGCCAACAGGCATGGGGAATCCAAGCTGCTCCACCATGTGCAGCCCTGAGCACAGCCTCCCTCTCTCTAGCTATTTCAGCATCGCCATTGCAGCTCCTTTGTGACTGCAGGGCTGAATTACTCATGGAACAACCACGAGCTATACATATTAAAAAACAAAACAACAACAAACTGGAAAAAAAATGGAAAAAAAAAAACAACAGAAGGCTGCAGCACTTCTTACCATATCCAGCTGGGAGGTCACAGCGTGGGGGGGACTCCTGGAGGAGCCCATGCCAACCCTGCTCCATGTTTTCCAGGACCCCCATCAGCCCCACAGGCAGCGGAGCACATACCTCAGGAACACTTTTTCCCAAGTTTCTCATCAGTAAAGCTGCAAACAGGGACTCACAGGGTTATTTTAGTCCTTCTTCTCATTTCACTTTGACGCATTTTGTCACCCTTGAGATTTTTGCTGGATAATAACCTTTTCCATAGTGTGGCCTGAAGTTCTGAGGAAAAGTGACATTGCTGTGAGCAAAGAGAAGCCAAACAAAGAACTGCAGTGGATGAGCAGTCTGCAATACTGAAATGAGACCCAGATCCCTTCTCCTCCATACCCGGAGTGACCTCCAGCGACAGCCATGAGACACGAGAACAGCACAGCCCTTTAAAATGAGCTCACTTCAACAATAATCTCACCTGAGAGAGCAACTCTGGCTTCATACGCAGTCCCATTTGATGGATTTGGGACAAAAGCAGGAAAATCCTTCTATAAGGTGTGCTGTAGGATTGTCTCCCATTGGTTTGATTTCATTAAAAAATACACAGAGAATTAAAACATACAGTTCCATGATTTTCAGTTTGGCCACCCTGCCCTTCCCCTCCCTTTGCTGATGGGAAGCAGTAGCTCAGAGCCCATTAAAAATTAAACGACGGGAAATAGTTTCAATCGATTAGCTGTGAACACTTGCTTCTCATTCTCCCTCTCAAACTCTTCTGCCTCCCTCTCTGACCCCAGGAATCCCTGGGGATCTGATGCTTCGTGCCACCAAAACCCCCTGGATGGATGTGCCACCAAACCCCACTGTGTGGACATGCCACCCCAATACTTGCTGTACCATCAGTCTGAGGGAAGGCCGCCCAAAGCCTGGCTCCAACCCCTGCTACTTCTTTGCAATGCTTTCTGGCCATCTGCAGATTAAACAATGCTTGGTCAAACTTTCCCCCTTTGGATTTTCCTCTCTTTGGGCCAGCGATGAGCTAAGGGTGCTAAAAGCAACAGGAGTGCCTGGAATATTAGTTCTTGCTGGATGTATGCTGATATTATTGAATCCAATAAAATTCTTTCAGGTAAGTAAAATGAAATCATTCCCTGCCAATCAACCGGAGCTGAAATATCCCAGGAATGTGCTGCCACAGCACTCTGAATAGAAGAAGATTGGCAATGGATAAATGAGGGAAAAAGAGACATTTTTGAGGTGGTTTAGATTAAACACACGTTGCAACTCCTCACCACTACTGCTGCACAGTAATGGGAGGATACTCAGTTTATGCAAGCAACCTCAGCTACTGTGTGGGACAGCCCTAGAGCTGCTGGGTCTGAGCTGTCCGACTTCCCTGCCACCTAGTCAGGCCCTGCTGACCTTGACATTACCATCCATGAAATGAGCTGATGGTGCCACAGCCACCACCAAGCTCCAGCTCACCTTGTGCTGCTGCCAAGAGGACCCACTCCACATTGTGGGAGATGCACTCCCGCAGCAGCACACTGCCCTACACCTGCAGGAAAGGCAGAATCGAGACACTCCCACCAGGAACACAGCAAGAACAGACGCAGCGCAAGGGCTGTGCGAGGGCTCTTGGGCTGAGAGCAGGCCGAGTCCTAGCTCCTTACACAAAACCTTGGTCCCCACTGCCATCTTGTGGCAAATGCTTCCTGAAATGAAGATAATTCCCAAAACAAGAAGGGAAAAGTCCAAACATCGAGGGCAAAGTTTGCAGGCTGTGAGAGTGAGTGGAAGAGTTGTCAGGAGCAGGCTGGGATCTGCTCCCTTTGGAGATGCCCTGACGTGGGCTGATGCCGAAGAACAGAGAGACAGCACTGCCCAAACCACAGACACAGCCATACACCCGGAGCACAGCCATGTGCACAGCAGTGCCATGGCCCTGGTACACATGTACCTGTGTGCAGGGGTTTATTGGCCACTTCCAGATACGTAGCAGCTCCCAAAGCAACACAGCAGTGATTCAGATGGGGTTTATCAGCTGCACCAGGCAGCAGTAAGCTGCAATTAGGTAGCGTGGCTCTAGAATTAGAGAGTACACTTCAAAGTGTTCACCCAGAGGATGGTTTAGAAGACAGATTACAGCTCACACTGATCTTTCATGCAGCACGAAACACCTCTGGGTGTTGAGTACACAGAGAAACAGCCCTGGGGTCCCAAGGGCACCTCGCTGCATCCAGAGCTCATGCCCAGGGTGTTGCTGCTGGGATTCCCTCCTCACCCCCAGCATCCACCGGCAGCTGGCGCAGGGCAGTGCGTGCTCTCAGCACACTCATACAGACAGAATCATTCACAGGGGTCTCCTTTCTCCACACACATCTCTCTGAGCAATAACGCAGCAAGAAAACGACAGGAAAGAGCTGCATTTTGGAAAACAGGCACAGCTCTGATAGCTATCAGATCATGCTGTACACAATGTCACAGTAATGCTCTCCTGTCTTCCATTAAAGCCCAGGCAATTAAGTGCTTGGGAGGAATAACAGCATGAGAGCACCCAGACAAAAGACAGCCTCTCTCTCAGCACCTTCCGTTGTCACTGCCCCTCCTTCAGCCCAGGTCAGTACCGAGATACGAGGACGGGCTGCGGGGCACAGTGCTGCGGCCGCACAGACACCGGCCTGGCTTCCTGCTTCCAGCAGGGATTTACCCACTTTCTGGAGTTGCTGTGTCCCATTTACCGGTTCCAACTCCCCGGGAGTTTCAAACACCACTATGAGCTGCACACCATCTCGCCATAAATAGAATTAATCGCACTGCGGATCGATGTGTGTTTATCTTCAGAGATTACAAAGCACTTGGAGGGCGATGTCAGGCTGGGGTGAGAAGGTTGATACTGGCACTGCTCTGCAGTCAGTGCCCGGCCCCAGGCACCTCACAAGGGTGGGGACAGCAGGGCACCTCTGGGCTTTAGCAGCACATCGTGTGCTTCCCGAAGCTCCCGCGGATCTGAGGCAGGCAGGAGGTGCGGGAGATGAGGGCAGGTTGGGGTAATGAGATGGCAGAGGAATGGGCTGGGGTAACGAGATGGGAGAGGTGCTTCCTTATCACTAATTTCACTTCAAAGTTTTAACCCAAGAGCCATGCCAAGGTGGTGGGGCTGATTCCGTGGGCACGGGTGCCCAGCGCGGTGCTGGGAGCGGTGACCCAGGTGTGCTCTGCCCCGGCCGCGCCGAGCTGGCATTGGCGGAGCGGGGACGCGGCCAGGGATGCTCGGGGGTCCGCTCGCAACTTTCCCGCACATCCCCGGGGATGCGGTCGGACGCCGCTTCCCCGTTTTCCCACCGCACCGCGACGCGCAACCCGACCTCTCCCCACCCTCCCCTCCTCCCACCCTCCAAAAAAAGTCTCCTCGTAGGCGCGGGACGCGTTTGGGAGTGGACGGGGGGCGAGGAACGGCGTCGGGGCGGTAACGCCCGCGGAAGCCAACGTTCTCCCCCATCCTCGAGGGGTCCCGCACCCCCGCCCTACCTCTCGGCCTTGGTGAACTTGCGGAAGGCCTGGCGGAGGTCGTGGAAGGAGCGGTAGGTCTGCGGCTCGGCCGAGATGCCCTGCGCCCGCGTGGTGCGGGGCCCGATGTGCGGGCTGGGGGCCGGCAGCACCGAGTGGCATTTGTGCAGGCGGCGGCGGAGCTCCTGAATCTCCTCGTCCTTCTCGCCCAGGCGCCGCTCCAGCTCCCTGATGCGCTCCTCCTTGAGCAGCAGCAGCTTGGTGAAGTCCCCTTCCAGCTCGCTCATGGTGGGGCCGTGCCGCTCGCATGGAGGGGGCACGGGAGCGGCTCTGCCCGCCCCGCTCACGGCCGCCGGCCCCGCATCGCCCGGCTCCGGGCGGGGAGCGGCAGGGAGAGGAAAGGGGGCCCGAAAAAAAAAGCGGAGAAAAAGGGAAAAAGCTTTTGTGGCACTCCGCGAGGCTGGGATCCTGGAAATAGCAACAATTACCATGTGATCGCGGGGTGACGCAGCTCCTTGTAACTGGAGCCGAAGACTTGGGATTCAAACAAGAACACTTCATAAATATTAAATCGCCGCCCGCTAATGAGCCACGTGGAGCCCCGGCGCCGCCCTCCCGGCTCCCCCTCAACTCCTGCCGGGTACCCAGCACCGCGCCCGCAGCCCTTCCCCTTCGCACCCTTGTCCCCCCTCCCCACC